>JBBPBX010003930.1:49467-72310 GCA_038048925.1 Garcialebias charrua
TTGCAGATGTTTTACCACTCGTGGTCTCTGCAGGACCATGTTGCAGATGTTTTACCACTCGTGGTCTCTGCAGGACCATGTTGCAGATGTTTTACCACTCGTGGTCTCTGCAGGACCATGTTGCAGATGTTTTACCACTCAGTGGTCTCTGCAGGACCATGTTGCAGATGTTTTACCACTCGGTGGTCTCTGCAGGACCATGTTGCAGATGTTTTACCACTCAGTGGTCTCTGCAGGACCATGTTGCAGATGTTTTACCACTCAGTGCTCTCTGAAGGACCATGTTGCAGATGTTTTACCACTCGGTGGTCTCTGCAGGACCATGCTGCAGATGTTTTACCACTCGGTGGTCTCCAGCTTCTTCTTCTACACTGTGGTGTGATGGGGCAGCAGGGTGAAGAAAGCTGTTGCCAACAGACTTGATAAACTCATCAGGAGAGCTGGTTCAGTTCTGGGAGTGGACCTGCAGCCTCTGACAGACGTGTCTGAGCAGAGGATGATGAGGAACCTGCTCCAGATCCTGAACAACACGTCACACCCCCTGCATGACACCCTGGACTCTTACTGTAGCACCTTCAGTCGTAGACTGAGACCACCGAGGTGCTGCACAGAACAACAGGAAGTCCTTCAAACTTTTTAACTCCTCCCTCTTTCTACACAGATCAATAAAATTAATCCTGTACTAAAATAAACACTTTAATGTTTCTGTCTGCACCTGTTTTGGAACTTAATTACCGGTATTAATAATTTTATATTTTCTATTTTTTTAATATCTTGTGTGATTCCTTGTGTTTGTTCCTTTGTACTGAAACTCTGGCACAACAATTTCCTGCAGGATCAATAAAGCTCTATCTTATCTCATCTTAATTTATTTCAGCATCTCATCTCGTTTCATCAGTGACTGATGCTTTGAATTCTTCCACAGCTTCAGTTTATCAGGAAGAGTTCAGAAGTGCAGCCGACAGACACAAAGCTTTTATAGTGACGATGTTTGAAGACAGAAGTTCTCGATGTGTTGGTGGGCAGAAAACAAACAGTCAACAACGGAAGACATGTTAAAAGACAAGAATCAACCCGTTAGCAGCTGCAAGCGATGCCGTCTCTGTCGTTTTGTCCTACTATGCTACAGAGCTCGTCCTAAGGAGAAGGAGCTGGATGTGGTGAAGCTCCTGTAAAGTTTCGGCCGATCCGTTCTTACTGAGAAGTTATAAAAGAACGAGCCAACGCTCTGGACAAACACTGATACTCTGATTACATCTGTGTTCGCTCATCAGAGTCGCTGAACGTCTACACAACACTAGGTTCCTGTTAGTTTTACCTGAGTGGACATGTCATCCATGCTGTGACTGCTGTATTGTCTTTATTTCTCTCAGTTTAGCTCAGAGCTGCACACAGGATTTTGTCTGCCTCAAGACGAAGAATCAAATTTACCTGAAAGGAACTGGATGTCACAGACATCATGGTTCAGAACTGCTGGTTGCTGAGAGCCTCTGAGATCATCTACCCGGGTCGTTTGGACTCAGTATGTGGTGCCAGGAAACTCGACTCCCCTTTTCCTGCCTATCTGAACCAACCACAACGCAGGACGGACCATGGTTGTCTAAAGCCCCACTGACATGATTTTTTTACTGTTCAGAAAATTGCTCAAAATATATATATTTTAACATTTAAATATGTTCATTTTTGCAACCAAAATGATAAATCACTTTAATTTTGCTTTAAAAGTGATTTTGAACTTCAAGCTCGTGTTTAATCATGGGAAATCCGATTACACGCGAACGCACCATCTGTGACGTAGTGAGAGGCAGAGGGCTCTGGTCTCTTTAATAGCGGACAATTTAAAACCAGACGAATTTATCAATCTATGTGAAGATTTGAGCTATTTGTCTTCATTTTGGGAAGCAGAAAATAGTTTGGGTGATGGAACAAGAAACAACAGGATCTAATTTAGGTCTGATGCTGTATCAGACTTACCTTCATGTCGAGCTGCTCACACCCGCGCACCGTGACAAGCCCAGAGCTCTGCCTCACACTCTGCACACTACGTCACAGATGGTGCGTTCGCGTGTACCGGTAATCAGATTTCCCATGATTAAACACGGCTTGAAGTTCAAAATCACTTTTAAAGTAAAATTAAAGTGATTTATCATTTTGTTTGCAAACACGAACAAATTTAAATGATAAAATATATATACGTATATATATTGAGCAATTTTATGAATAATAAAAAAAATCATGTCAGTGGACCTTTAAAGTCATGGAGGAGTGAGTGTTCACGTACAAAACAAACCACTGAGGTCTGAATCAGACAGCTGTGGTCATCATGACGACGACACAGTGGTCCTCCTTCCAATATGTGCCAACATCATCTTACATGAACAAACTACAGTAACAGCACAGACTTTTATTTTTAAGTGTAGTGCAGTAGTCACAAAGGTACCTGCTTGTTAAGTCAGTGTGTTGTACTTCCTGTCTGAAATTAAGTGTAAGGTAAAGCTAAATAACAGAAAACAGACCAGAACTAAAATAAATGTTGAGCAACAACTTAAACAGCACCAGCCTGATGGTTGGTCTTTGTGTTGATGTGTAACTTTGAGGTTTGACCCGACGCAGTCACTCATCGTCGCCTGCTGCCAAACACAAAAGGAGAATATTTTCTGCTCATGCATATTCTTCTTCTTTCATCTTTTCCCTCTTCAGGGTCTCCACAGACAGTCATCCTCCATCTCACTCTGTCCTCACGCCAACTACCTCCATGTCCTCTCTAACTGCATATGGTCCCTCCTAAGGAGAACCTCAGCATCTTCATTTCTCCTACTTCCAGTTCTTTCTCCTGTCTTTTTGTCAATGACACTGTCTCCAGACCATACAACATAGCTGGTCTCACCACTGTCTTGTAAACTTTTCCTTTGACCTTTGCTGACACCTTTTTGTCACAAATCACTCCTGAAACTTTTCTCCATCCACTCCATCCTGCCTGGACTCTCTTCTTCACCTCTTTACCACATTCCCCATTTTCCTGGACAGTGGACCCCAAGTACTTGAAGTTCTGCACCTTTGTGACCTCTGCTCCTTGTAGCCTCACTGTTCCACTGGCCTCCCTCTCATTCACACACATGTACTCTGTCTTACTACGGCTGACTTTCATTCCTCTTCTTTCAAGTGAATACCTCCACCTCTCCAAGTTCTCTTCCACCTGTTCCCTGTTCTCACCACAGATCACAATGTCTGTTCATGTATGTAAATGATAACTGGACTGTACTTATACAACACCTCTCTATCTACTGGTAATCAAGATACTCAGCTCTTTACAACACAATCTGTGCCTCATTTACCTCCACACACATCCACACTGCACTCTATTACACACAAAAAAAACGTTTGTAGGCTCAATCATCCAGGTAGATAATAAAAAAATCATCATGTATAACATTGATTTAACCTTTTTTGGTCTACTATACACACATTCATACAGCACTCTACTACATCTCTACAAAGATAATCTGATTCTGTAGAGACTAATCAGAGCTTTTTCACATTCATTCACTGATGGGACACACATCAGAGACAATGAGGGGTTCAGTGTCTGGCTCAGGGACACATGTGACTGCTGGTGGAATCAAACCCCCGACTCTCCCATTGGAGGGCGACTGCTCTAACCACTCAAACACTGCTGCCCCTGTGCATATAGGTGTCTGTATATCTATAACGTGTGTGTGTGTGTGTCTGTCTGTTAGCAAACACCTGATGAACCCTCAAACCAATTTTATTGAAACCCTCAGAACGTAACCACTGGATGAACATCTACAGATGATTTCCAGTTCAAGCTATCGTAGAAAACATAAAAGTGCTAGAAGTAGTTCACTTTAACCGACATCCGGCTAGTATTAGCTGTGGTAGTGGCTAAGAGTCACCCTCAAAACACACTGACAGGGATGGCAAAAAAAAAAAAATCCCCCAGAGGGACAAATCAAGATATTTAAAGCAATAAAAGGGCCACATAAAAAACTAGAAAATATATATTTTTAATACTGATAATCGTCTAAGACATGTCCAGGCTCCTTCTCGTTCTAGCTTAGTTAGTATGCTTGATAAAAATATGTCTCCACAATACTATAAGAATACATGTATTGTGACAACATATTTGTTAGCTTAATTATGCAAAAAAACAAAAGTAACTGTTATATGTTTGCTTTTTGGTGTCGTTAAGCTTCAGTCTAGCTCTGGAAATACGACTTCAAATAAGTTTTAGCTTATCTTAGGCCCTGTACACACGTAGCCTGGTGTTTGAAAAACGAATATTTGCACACAAAAAATATCTCTGTCCATACATGTTCGAATATTTAAAATGTTTGTTTACATGTCCCGTTTTTTTCACCACAGAACGTTGTAAAGTTGTAATGAATATGCTGAACCCATAGGTGGCAGTGTAGTGCTGTCACAACCCTTCAACTCATGCAGCCACACTTCCTGTTATTTATTTATTTATTTTCTTTCGTTTGTGTGGACAGACCGTGAGGTTGAACTACTATTAAATACCGTGTTGGAGTACAAAATTAATAAAACGCAGGAAAATGTCGACTAGGAATCATGTCAGAGCAGGTATGTTGACTTTTTAGTGCTTTTTTTAGAGCATTATGTGACGTGAGTGCCGCTCCAGCTGGACCGGCAGAACCAGTTTTGCCGGTCCAGCTGGAGCAGAAAGCTCCGTTCTGAAAGTCCACAAGCAGACTCGAAAACGGAGAGTTCTCAAATCTTCACTTTGGCCGGAGTTTTGTTATTATTCGTTTATAGTTACATCAACCGGCGTTCACGTGTGGATGAAAGGCTAAACCGCATGCTAAACTGTTCGGTTTTACAGATAAACGTCTACGTGTGTACAGGGCCTTAATCTAAAGGTATTTGGTGTATTTCCTCTAGATGTTTAATTTAGACATATTTTACTTTCAATAATAAATTGCAGATTTTCAGCAACTTATTAAAAAGTTGTTTTCTTTTCAAGTAAAGATACGAAGGGAAGACATTGTCCAAGGGCCATATTTGGCCCTCCAGCCATGTGTTGCCCATGTCTGCTCTAAGAACTGAGTCATGCACAAGACACACGGGTTAGACTCTAACACCTAAACTCTGTCCCTTCACATTAAAAAATTATTTTAGACAGGCAATATCCTCTGAGGAATCTAACAATGAATATCTTCCCTCTTCAAATAACTTTAGTTTGGAGAAATAAAAGCTTAACTGGCTGGATTGATGAGCTAATGGCTAGTCTATGTGGGACAAAGACCAAAGAGGACTGCAGCAGTCTTTAAATAACTCCAGTCTCAAAAAAGTGTTCATGTAAATGTTTTTAATAAATAATCCCACAGTCATCAGCTTTGCATTAGACAGGTTATTAACAAGTTTATGATTGTTTGCAAATGCAAAAACTGACGGCAGCAGCGAGCTGTAATTTAACGTTAAGCTAAAATATATTGTAGCAGCAGATTATAGGCTGGTAAATTATTTGTTCTCTTAAATCTCTCCAGCTGCCGCCTGCTGACTTTCTCAGGTCGAGTTTTGCTTCTCAGAGTTTCTAACGACATTTCATACAGGAAATGACGAAGGTAAACAGTGTGAAAAAAAAAAAAAAGCTCAATTAATTTCTTACCATCCCACCTGGACATCTGTCTGAGTGCACTCTCCACTACGTGGCCCCCACACCGGTCACATGAAACCTCCTTAAACCCAGAGCCAGACTCTCCCCCCAGTTCGAGCAGCACCTCCCCGACCTGCTGCGGGCTGGACAGTGGGAGCAGCCGCTGTAGAGTGACACTTCCTGTTTGGTCCATCGCCACCATGGCAGCTTTGCCTTTCACCTCTGACAGGACGTTCCCCACAAACATCTCTAAAGAGAGGAGAGGTGGGACAGAGGGTGGGGTTAAAAGTAACAAAGACACAAAGATAGTAAAATGTGCCTGAAGGGAACATTTCTTTCAGATTAATTCATGGAACGGGACAGTTTTAAATATGCATTATTGTGGCTTTAGCTCAAACTGCACATGTGAACAGATCATTATACACTTGTTGACTCTAATCAGGACCGAGACGCACACAGTCCTTCACCTCAGTCTTCAGCTGCCTCTGCTCCGAGCCTCACTCATGTTTAGACCCGTACGAGCTGCAACCCTCCAGTTGGCTCCTTTTTTAGATTTCCCAGGACATTTTCATGATCTTGGTTATCACATTTTTAATCTTAGACAAGAAAGAAGTCTTCAGTCCACAAGAAAACCTTCATGGTTTTGTCTCGTTGGGGAAGTTTAAAGCTCTCGTAAAGT
Organism: Garcialebias charrua; assembly: GCA_038048925.1. Lineage (NCBI taxonomy): Eukaryota > Metazoa > Chordata > Actinopteri > Cyprinodontiformes > Rivulidae > Garcialebias > Garcialebias charrua. The sequence goes on from JBBPBX010003930.1 coordinate 55,782, forward strand.
CTTCTGTTACTGAGAAGGGCAACTGCTACTCTCAAGCTCGACTTTGCATTTTGTATCAAGCTAATTCTGACTTCTTGTTGTTGTTTATGGATTTTAATATTATAACTTTTAGCTTGTAATCTCTAAAAAAGCTAAGTCTGGTCCTCTGGACATTCAAAAAACAAAACAAAGCAAAAAAACTGTAGAAATGTTTCGTCTTTCGTCCGAAAGACTTCCTCAGTCTGAGGTGCTGTATTCAGCTCAGTCTTATAAATAATAATAATAATAATAATAATCATTTTATTTAAAAGCGCCTTTCATGACACCCAAGGACACTTAACAAACCAACACAGTGAATACAGAGCAAACATTATCAGCGACAAATTGAAATATAAAATGTTAACCTCTGAGATGTTTTATGTTCTTGTGAGACTAGCAGGGGGAAGGGGGTTTTTGGGTTTTGGGACTTTCCCCGGCAGGTGCTGCTTCAGTGTGTGTCTGCCTGTGAGCGGGAGCAGATGTAAATGGCAGATGAATAAAGAGTTCGACAAACAAATAAACGTCGTGTTTATTTGACTTTACATGGTAGCAGAAGATGGCTGCCAATTACAGAGTTCCGCCGAAGCTTGATGAAGCAAGACCATACGAATGCTGGAAAAATGAAGTTAATATTTGGACACGTGTTACGGACTTGGAAAAGAAGAAACAGGCCCTGGCTGTGGCGCTGGGCCTCGAAGGAAGAGCCAGAGAAATTGCACTGGAGATACCTGCAGACGACTTGAATAAAGATAATGGTATGGAAATCTTGTTTAACAAACTGGATACGATATTTTTGAGAGAAGAAAAAGACAGAGCTTATGAAGCATACTCCGCTTTTGATGCTATCTCTAAAGACAGCGCTATGTCTATGGCAGACTTCATCATAGATTTTGAACAACGTTACAATCGAATGAAGAAATATAACATGCTACTACCTGACGCTGTACTAGCATTTAAACTCTTAGACGCTGCGTGTCTTGATGAACAAAGCAGGCAGCTTGCTCTCACAGCATGCACGGACTTAACGTTTGCCTCCATGAAGTCAGGTTTGAAGCGGATTTTTGGAAAAGCAACAGCAGGAAACGGCACAGAAACTCAGGATGCAGTTTATTTTGCTGAGCAAAGATCAAGGGGCAGGTTCAGACGAAACTACGGCTCGTCACAAGGCGGACAGGGGCAACCACAGCAGGGCACAAACCCCCTCGACAAATATGGTAAGCGAACAAAATGCGCTATTTGTCAGAGCACGTACCATTGGGCCAAAGTCTGTCCGCACAGAAGAAATGAAGTAAAACTGACACAGGATGAAAACGTGGAGGAATGTAACATCACTCTATTTACAAAAATAGAGACTGATTCAGAGATTTTCCTAACTGAAGCATTGGGATCAGCTATTATTGACACTGCCTGCACTCGTACTGTATGTGGTGAAAAGTGGCTAGAAAGCTACATAAAAGACCTAAGCAAGAGTAAAATTGACAAACTGTTGCAAACAGAGACCCCAAGCTGCAGACCTTTCAGATTTGGAGATGGTCAGGTGGTTCTATCCAATAGAAAAATAAAACTGCCTGCTAAGATTGGGAAAACAAAGTGCAACATTGAAACTGAAGTGGTGTCTGCTGGCATTCCTCTGCTGCTGAGCAAAACGTCCCTAAAGAGAGCAGGAACTGTTTTAGACATGCAGAATGACAAAGTTGTCATGTTCAAACAGCAAGTCCCTCTTGAGCTTACCAGTTCAGGACATTATTGTGTGGATATAAGAGATGGAGATGCAAAAGTGAATGATGATGAAAATGAAATCCTCGTGGTCACAGCAGAGATGTCTAAAAATGAGAAACGCAAAATTCTACTGAAACTTCACAAACAGTTTGGACATGCCTCAGCAGACCGGCTGCAGAGACTCATTCAAAGCTCCGGAAATTATGATAAAGACTGCCCAGTGATTTTGCAGGAGATCATTCGTGACTGTGAAGTATGTCAGAGGTACAGCAGAACAAAGCCAAAACCAGCTGTTGGTTTGCCCTTGGCATCAGAATACAATGAGACTGTGGCAATGGATCTACACGAGTTGGAATCTGGAATCTGGTACCTGCACATCATCGACCACTTCACACGCTTCAGCGCTGGAAACATCGTGAGGACAAAAAAACCCTCTGAGATTGTCAACTCCTTCATCCATTCATGGATAAGTGTTCATGGAGCCCCCAAGCGGATTTACACTGACAACGGTGGAGAGTTCAACAATGAAGAAGTTAGAGACATGGCAGAAAAGTTCAACATTGAGACAAAGACCACAGCAGGCTACAGCCCCTGGAGTAATGGACTATTGGAGAGACACAACATGACATTAACAGAAATCCTTCTGAAGGTAAAAAAAGAAAATGGGTGTGGCTGGCAAACTGCTCTGGACTGGGCGCTAATGGCCAAAAACAGTATGATTAATGTTCATGGTTATAGTCCACACCAGCTTGTGTTTGGTCACAGTCCTAATCTTCCTTCTGTTTTGGTTGATAAACCACCTGCTCTAGAGGACACCTCTATGAGTACTAGAGTAGGACAACATCTCGCAGCATTACATGCTTCCAGAAGAGCTTTCACAGAGGTGGAATGCTCAGACAGAATAAAAAGAGCATTACGAAAACAGCTAAGACCTACAGATGAAAAGTATGAGACAGGAGACAAAGTGTACTATAAGAGAACAAATTGTACAGAGTGGAAGGGTCCTGGTGTAGTTATTGGTCAGGACGGTGTTGTGGTTTTTGTAAGACATGGTGGAATTCTTGTTCGAGTACACCAGTCCAGGCTAAACAAAGTGAATGTACAGGATGAGAACGAAACAGTTCTGCCTAATGTTCCTGAAAAGGATAAAGAAAGTGAAAATGTGGTTCACACTGATGTGTCAGAAAGCTCAGAAGATGAAATGAGTGTAAATGGAGAAGAAAACATCACTGACAATACAGAAACAGAGGAGAATAATGTCACACAGACTGACACACATAATGAAACAGAGAGTGAAGCAACTACCTCTGCTCAGTGTCAAATGGAGGTAAAACTAAAAACAGGTCAGACAGTTACATTTACAGACAAAGATAATGGCACCAGACACATTGCCAGAGTATTAGGCAGAGCAGGAAAAGCAAAAGGGCAATACAAAAACTGGTACAATGTACAGAATATTGAACATGATGGTAGTGAAGGACAAAAACAAGCAGTGGACATGTCACAGGTTGAAAATCTTCATACTGAGCCTGAAAATAGAAATGATGAAGATGTACTCATTGTAAAAGATGTTTCTTTTGATGCTGCTAAACAGCAAGAGATCGAAAACTGGAAAAATAATGATGTATATGAAGAGGTCATGGACAAAGGTCAAAAATGTATTTCGACTAGATGGGTCTGTACATTAAAAGAAACCCCAGAAGGAATCACTCCCAAAGCCCGTCTTGTGGCAAGAGGTTTTGAAGAAATCAACATTAATGAGTTACAGAAAGATTCTCCTACATGTGCATCAGAGTCACTCAGACTTCTGTTAGCAGTGATTTGTCAAAATAAGTGGAAAGTTCATTCTATGGATATAAAATCTGCTTTTCTACAGGGTATGAAACTTTCAAGAGACGTTTTTATTCGGCCTCCACCTGAAGTGGGTGTAGAGAATGTTTTGTGGAAACTAAAAAAATGTGTATATGGACTTGCAGATGCTTCCCTCTACTGGTACAACAGGGTAAAAGAACTCATGTTTAACACTGGAGGTGAAATGTCAAAGGTTGATCCTGCAGTGTTTTACTGGCAAAATGATGAGTCTGAAGTGACAGGAGTACTGGCGTGTCATGTGGACGACTTTCTTTGGGCAGGATCAGAGGACTTTGAAACAAAAGTCATTCCTGCACTCAAGTCTACTTTTCATGTTGGCCGTGAAGAACGTGGAAGTTTTTCCTATGTGGGAATGGACATTACCACTTTAGATGGTGTAATACAGGTGCATCAACACAGCTACATTGATAATCTACAAATGATCCATTTAAAAGCAGCACGGGCTGTTCAAAGAGATGCCCCACTAAATGAGACAGAAAGGGAGCTACTTAGATCAAAAATAGGACAGATTTTGTGGGTTGCTAAACAGACAAGACCAGATGTTATGTTTGACACATGCAGCCTAGCATCTAACATTAAAAATGCCACTGTTCAGTCCATACATGAAGTAAACAAAGTGATCCGTAAACTAAAATCAGAAACGGTCACACTTAAGTTTCAACATTTGGGAAACAATGACTTAAGTTTAGTTGTTTCCAGTGATGCCTCCCTGGGTAATCTTCCAGATGGAGGTACACAAGGAGGGATTTTAATTGCCCTCATGGGAGAGAGAGGAAAATTCTCCCCTTTGTTTTGGCAGTCCAAAAGGATCAGGCGTGTGGTAAGGAGCACTCTGGCAGGAGAAACTCTTGCCATGTCAGATGGTATTGACAATGCTGTGTTTTTAGCCACGCTCTACTCTGAGCTCACCACTGGAAAGCCAAATCTCCAATTTATTCCTCTCATATGCATCACAGATAATCATTCTTTATTTGATGCACTTAAATCCACAAAACAGGTTACTGAAAAGAGACTCAGATTGGAGATAAGCAGCATTAAAGAACTTTTACAAGCAAAAACCATTAAAGAAGTGCACTGGTCAGAAGCAAAAACACAGCTTGCTGATTGTTTAACAAAAAAGGGAGCTTCTCCTCTTCAGCTCCTAAAAGCACTGGATGAAGGTGTATGGATTCTGTAATATGTGCACCTTTTTGGACATGCTTGGTTGAAATTGTTTGTTTGTTTGTTATATGTTCACACACACACAAAAAAAATCTGAAATGTTGTTATATTCAGATATATAGATTTTGACTCTTTTTTGTTGTTGTCAGAATGTATCTCAGTGAAATTATTTAAAGAGAGAGGGAGATTGTTAACCTCTGAGATGTTTTATGTTCTTGTGAGACTAGCAGGGGGAAGGGGGTTTTTGGGTTTTGGGACTTTCCCCGGCAGGTGCTGCTTCAGTGTGTGTCTGCCTGTGAGCGGGAGCAGATGTAAATGGCAGATGAATAAAGAGTTCGACAAACAAATAAACGTCGTGTTTATTTGACTTTAGGATATAAAATGGAAGATAAAAATACATTTAAATAAATAAATAGCACCCTCTCATGGTGGATCAACCAGTTGGCTGATGACAGCCGAAACCAGCTGCTCACATGATCAAGGAGGACCATCAGCCTGACGATGGATTGTTAAAACCCTGATGGTTGTTTGCTATTCACAGAGGGCTGAGTGAAACTAGCAATAACAGCATTGTAAGAGGGGGACAGTTGAACCCGGAGGCCTCCACCTCTGTTTAATGATGGACGGTTTCTTTTCACAAAGATGGCCTCCTTTACTCCTTTCTACCTGGATTATTGAGCATGCATTAGGGTATTTTAGCTTGTAACTTTGCAGTGTTGTCATCATCACCAGGTCTCCCAAAAATAATGAAATGTTACTTTCAAATGACTTCCTGGCAGAAAAAAAAAATAGGTTAATTAAAAAATAGGCCTCATTAAAAACTGATCCAAGAAGCTCATAATCTGACTGAGTCTAATCTGAGTTGATGCTTGAAGCAGAAAACACGACCCTGAACCTCCTGCCCGTCTGACTGACTTGTCTTCAGGTTTACAAACTGACAGTGAGGCTCTTCAGTACTTTGCAGGCCAAAGGGCAGCTGTGGACCAGCCGTCCTCCAATGCAAAAGTTGGGGGTTTGATTCCACCAGCAGTCACATGCCGAAGTGTGCCTGGGTAAGACACTGAACCTCTCATTGCCTCTGATGTGTGTCCCATCAGTGTATGAATGTGATAAAGCTCTGATTAGTCGCTTTGGAATTATTTGTTCAATTAGCTTTGCATAGATCTAGTAGAGTGCTGTGTGAGTGGGTAAATGAGGCACAGATTGTGTAGTAAAGAGCTTTGAGTATAACACAGAAAATAACTATATAAGTACAGTCCATTTACTTTGTTTTATCTTAGAAAATCAATCCTCACCTCTCTCATCATCGTCAAAGCCTTCACCGAGTCTATCTCCAACCCGGCGAAAATAGCCAACACTCTGCGCATCCAGTCGCATTTTCCCACTGCCTCCCTGAGGTTTTGGTCCTTCTTTACCATCCTTCTTCTTTCCTCCTCTTTCATCTTCACTAGGGGTACTCCTCCTCTTATGTCCTTTTCCTTTCTGCTGCTTCTCCTCTTTTGCCAACATGCTGTGAAGATCAACACACAGGCTGTAAGCAGTGCTGTCAGGGTGAAACAAGGCGAGAGATGACAAAACATGGAGCGGCCAAACAGATTTAAACTGGTTCATATTAGTGGTGCTGTGACTAAAACATTGTAAGAACCTCTTGCTTTATTAAATAAACAAAAGCTTTAAGAGACAGTGTTGAGCAAACTCAAATTCAAAATACTTTATTAATCCCAGAGGGGAATTAAGGTTGTTGTAGCTCTTCATCCTGGTTTCATTCAAGAGTTGTTATATGTTGATAGCTGTGGGCAGGACGGATCTCCTGCAGTGAATCTGAAGAATCTGGCCACATATGCCGATCCGTCCACCCTGATGCAGCTTGCTGTCAGATCTCTCTCGGTCCTCCTGGGCAGCAGGACTGCCTGAATGCTGGGCAGAATTCCTCCCTGTGCGATGGTCACTCCTCCCAGCAGTGTACCGAGCTCCTCGTCGCCCCGGACAGACAGCTGATGGTGCCGGGGAATGATCCTGGCCTTCCCGTTGTCACCAGCCGAGTTTCCCACCAGCTCCAGGATCTCGGCGGTCAGGTACTCGAGAACCACTGCCAGGTTGACGGGAATTTGTTCACGGCGCCTCCTCTTCAACTCATTTGGGATTTGATGCTGTAGTTGAGGTATTTCAGCTTTTGAGATGTTAATCAGCTGCTCCTGGTTGTTAAAAAAAAACTTGTTGCCATGGTTACGCATCATAACATGCATCATAACAAATCCCCAAAAGTGAAAAGGTTTCAGTAAAAATCCTTCCAGCTGCACAGCATCCGATACCAGAGCCACCCTGAGCGGCGACAGACTGAGATGTGTATTCATTGCACATACAGTATTAATTACCTGAACGATGAGATTGATGCAAGCCGAATACAAAACTAAACACAACCGATTCGGATAAAATCACAAGTCATGCTCTGCGAGGTAAGAATAGTTGTCAATAGTTGAGACAAAATAAAACTAACATTCTGCTCAAAGGAGTTCGTCTAAAACACTTTCACATGCAGTCAATGCTAAGCTACGAGCTAACGAGTTTATTTGATAAATCAAACTGATTATGTTTAATAACTGAGACCAATTGTTTACAGAGTAAAATAAGCACAGACTGTTAGTGGAATTAAAAGACAACAAACACAACATATACTCACGTGTGAGCGCCGATTGCCGAAAGAGCAGGGAGAAACGTTTGTTTGACGCGCAGTGATGACGTAATCATGGTCACCTCCTTCCCATATTTTTTCTTCACAAAAAAAAAAAATCTTCTTTTTTTCTTTTTTTTTATAAATAATTACATATATCTGGAACTATCATCGCTGTTAACTGTTTTTTTTATGTGAAAAATAAGTTCAGTTAAAACGAAGGGGTCGTTGTCTTTCCAGCATACAACCAGTAGGGGGCAGGAAAGCAACAATCTTTGTTCAGGTATTTCTGGAGGGGAAAAAAAACAGTTTCAGTACTTTTTCGGACATAAATGGATGGACATGTCTGATGGTGTGGAATGCCTTGGATCTTTTCTAGCTCTATCAAATTTAAACTTATAAAATATGGGATGAATAATCCTAAACTTTTCATAAACTTTGCAATACACAATTTGTGATCTGTAAATTAATTTTTCTTTCATCTTTTACCTGAGTATCTTGATAAGATAGGAAGACACTACCGGGTATATATTAGTACAGTCCACCATAGGACCTGAACCTCTCCACTGTGACAAAAGCAGCCTTAAGATCTAAAAGTACAGGAATGACAGAGTTACCATAATCAGTAGCTAAAAGAATATAATTAACAAATTTTAACTGTGCTCATTCAGTGCTGTGAAGTAGCTTTTTGCTCCTCAAGAAAGGTGATAGTTGACTGTGTTTTCTCAAGGCTTATGAAAAAAAAGAAAAAGAAGAAAGTTTAGAAATGGTTGTAAGTTCTCGAGAACTGGGGACTCCAAACCAAGAATTTTAAGCAGTGGATGCACCCGTGTTTAAAATGATCAGGGACCACATCAGAGGACAGCCTACCGGTATTTCCTGAGCAAATGGTCCTACATTTAGAAATACCTCTTTTTGAAAAGATTACGGACAACATAGTTTGGAGAATGTGAAGGCTTCAGACGACCAATGATCTTTTGGAAAAAGGACAAAGTCACAGGCTCAAATGTGTTGTGCATACAGAGGGATCAAAAGCAGGAGGTGGGATTAAGGCCCCTACAGATTATCAATTAAAAAAAGAAAAGAAAATCTTCACAAAGAGCAGAGGAGGCCTCAACATGAATTTGTGACGTGTAAGACAGAGTCAGTAGTTTTAAACTGAATGTATTTGTTTAGTACTGTTTGATAGAAAAGTTTTAAGAAATTATATTTTCAATACCTAACAATGTTTAGAAAAAAGAGCCATTAGATTAAATGAACAGTTTCCATACACAGAGCAATCTCTGCAGCCTTAGGCCCTGTACACACGTAGCCTGGTGTTTGAAAAACGAATATTTGCACACAAAAAATATCTCTGTCCAAACATGTTCGCAGTTCTGGGCAGCGCTAATCCAAAAACTAGTTCAGCTATTTCTAAAGCACTAATTTATTTATTTAGGTCCGCAATTTCAAATTCAAGATCTTTTTTATTGAATTTTTCATTTTTTTTCTCTCCAGACAACAACAACAAACAAAAACAACAACAACAAAAAAAAAAAACACAACAATCAATCTAAGTTACAACATGTAGAAAATAATCCCTACCCAATCACTGCCAAAAGAAAAGGAAAAAAATAAATAAAAGGTAAAATAGCCAAGAGACTGCATTAACCTGAATGAGTTGTGTTGTCAAAGAGACTGGAACAGATTCAGGAAAGGTCCCCAGACATTCTCAAATTTACCCTCTTTCTGTTGGAGTGTGAATCTGATTTTCTCCAGCTTTAAACAGGACATGATGTCAGCCAACCACTGAGCGTGAGTGGGTGGAAACGGTTCTTTCCACCTAAGCAAAATAGCTCGTCTGGCCAGGAGAGAGGTGAACGATATTACATGTTGTTGGTTTTTATTTAGGTTTGTCATGCCCTCTACAAGACCAAACAGAGCAATCAGTGGGTCAGGGTTCAGGCGTGTATCTAGTACATGTGATAAAGTCTGAAAGATTTCCCGCCAATATTTGTTCAGAGATGGGCAAAACCAAAACATATGGGAGAGAGAGGCTTCAGCATGTTTGCATCTCACACAGTATGGGCTGACATCAGGATACATAGAGGACAATTTCAGTTTAGAGATGTGAGCTCTGTGCACCACTTTAAATTGTATTAGACAATGTCTAGCACAGAGAGAACTGGAGCTCACCAGTTTGAGTATGGAGGTCCAAGAGTCCTCTGAAATAGAGGAGCCGAGATCCTCTTCCCAAGCAGCTTTGATTTTATCTGAGGAAGCACGCTTCAAATCCAATAGTTTACTGTAAATGAATGAAATGGACTGTTTTTTATTTGGGTCTAGAGAAAGAATAGTGTCAACAATACTGCTATCAGTTGAAATGGAGAGGCTGGACAAATGAAGAGTAATAAAGTGCCGTATTTGGAGATACCTAAAAAAATTGGACTGGGGAAGACTAAATTTTTCACATAGTTGTTGAAATGAAGCTAAAGTGTTATTGAGAAACAAGTCATTGAAGCGTACTATACCCCTTCTTTGCCATTCTTTAAAAACAGAGTCCTGAGATGAGGGTTTGAAAAGTTGGTTAGACATGATAGGGCTATAGAGAGAGAAACTAGAGAAATTGAAACATTTACGAAATTGTGCCCAGATTTTTAGTGAGTGTTTTATAACTGGATTTATAACAGTTGTAAGTGGTGGAAGCGGGAGTGAGGATCCCAAGAAAGCCACGGAGGACCATTTCCCAGAACACTGTGACTCCATCTCTACCCAGTCAGGGCTGTCAGGCCTGTTGTAATAGAATGACCAGAATGCTAGACAGTGCAAGTTTGCTGCCCAATAATAAAAGCGGAAATTTGGAAGGGCAAGACCGCCTGCGGCCTTAGTTTTTTGGAGATGTGTCTTATTTAAGCGTGGACGTTTTCCTTGCCACAGATATGATGAAATGATGGAATCTAACTGAACAAAGAATGAACCAGGGATAAAAACAGGAATATTTTGAAAAAGATATAAAAACTTAGGTAAAGTGACCATCTTGACTGAGTTAATACGGCCTGTGAGGGAAATGGAAAGCGGTGACCATCGGGATAATGCCTGCTTTGTCTGATTCAACAGAGAGACAAAGTTTTCTTGATATAAATCTTTATACCTCCTCGTAACTGTAACACCCAGGTAAGAGAATTTTGTCTTCTCAATTTTAAGAGGCCATTTACCAAAGTCAAGAGTCTGCGCCAGGGTATTGACAGGGAAAATTACACTTTTACTCAGGTTTAATTTGTAACCAGAGTTTATTCCAAATTCCTCAAGTAATGATAAAACGGAGGGCAGCGTGTCAGTCGGATGAGAAATGAAAAGTAAAAGGTCATCAGCATAAAGGGAGACCTTGTGCTCCATATCGCCTCTCCAGATTCCTGAAATTGTGTCACAGGACCGCAAGGCAGTGGCAAGAGGTTCAATTGCCAGGTCAAAGAGCATAGGGCTCAGTGGGCATCCCTGGCGAGTTCCTCGATGTAGACTGAAGGGTTTTGATATCTGAGAGTTGGTACGAATGGTTGCGGTGGGATGTGAATAAATTAATTGCACCCATGTAATGAAATTGGGGCCAAAACCAAATTTGTCAAGAACATTAAACAAGTAGTCCCATTCAACCCGATCAAATGCTTTCTCTGCATCAAGGGAAATAACACACTCAGGAACAGTATCCGAAGGAGAATAAATAATGTCAAAAAGGCGTCTGACATTAAAAAAGGAGTGCCTGCCTTTAATGAATCCAGTCTGGTCTTTTGATATGATCAAAGGAAGGATCTTTTCCAACCTTTGAGCAAGAACTTTGGCTAAAATTTTGGCGTCTGTATTTAAAAGGGAGATTGGTCGATAAGAGGAACAGTGAGTTGGGTCTTTTCCTTTCTTTGCAATGAGGGTAATGCAGGCCTCTAAAAAAGATTTCGGAAGGGATCCTTGGTCAAATGACTCTAAGAGAACCGAGTGTAGGAGTGGGGAAAGTAATGAAGAAAATTTCTTAAAAAATTCAGCAGGGAAGCCGTCAGGACCCGGACATTTGCCAGACTGCATTACCGATACAGCTGACACAATTTCTGTCAGGGATATTGGGATCTCCAGTGCATCTTTCAGGTTGGGTGTGAGTTTTGGCATGTTGGTCTTTTCGAAAAACTGAGAAGATAAATTCTTGTTGGTTTGGGATTCTGAAGTATATAAATGGGAATAAAAGTCCTTAAATGCTCTGTTAATTTGTAAATGATCTAGAGTTGTGGTGCCGTTCTCTAATTGGATCTTAGGGATGATTTGTTTAGCCATGGCACCCTTCAACTGATTTGCCAGTAGTTTTCCTGACTTTTCTCCATGTATGTAAAATGATGATTTACTTTTCAAAAGTGATTGTTCTATTGAGTATGTAGACAATAAATCAAACTTAGTTTTGAGTTCTACTTTTTTTTGTACAGATTAGGGCATTTGTTTTGAGCATATTGTTGATCAATTTCTTTTATCTGCTGGGCTAAATCAGTTCTTTCTTTTTGAGATTTTTGCCTCAGCCGGGCGGTATATGAAATGATTTGTCCCCTAAGATAGGCCTTAAGGGTATCCCAAACTGTTGACAGTGGGATCCCAGGAGTTCTGTTTATGGATAGAAAGAAGGTTATTTCTTTTTCTATAAATGTAACAAAATCATTGTTTAACAGTAACGTTGAATTGAATCTCCACTGTCTACTCCTTATAGGAATGTCAGGGAGGGACAAAGACAGAGTGACAGGTGCATGGTCTGAGATGACAATACTGTGGTAGTCACAGCCACGGACAGAGGGAAGAAGTTTGTTGTCCATGAAAAAGTAATCGATCCTCGAGTATGAATGATGAACATGAGAAAAAAAAGAATATTCTCTCTCAGCTGGGTGTAAAAAACGCCATACATCGCACAGGCCATACTTAGATAGAAAGGCACGAATAGTGTGGGACGACCTGCTGGCTGTGGCAGGGTTTGTAGAGGATCTGTCCAAAACTGGGTCCAACCAGCAATTCAAGTCACCACTGAGTATCAATGAGTATGTGTTTAGGTCCGGGAGCAGTGAGAATAATTTCTCAAAGAAACCAACATCATCCGTATTTGGGGCATAAACGTTAACTAGCACTACTGGTGTGTTGTACAATTTACCGGAAACAATCACAAAACGACCATATTTATCTGAGTTAACTTGAAAAGGTTCAAATGAAATGTCTTGACTGATGAGGATCGAGACGCCCCGAGCCTTTGCTCGAAATGAGGAATGGAAACTCTGCCCGTGCCATGTTTGCAGTAATCGTTTGCTATCGTCACTTCTAATGTGAGTCTCCTGCAGGAAAGCAATGCCTGTATTTAACTGTTTTAAATGAGAGAGCACCTTCCTTCTCTTGACGGGGTGGTTCAAACCTTTGACGTTCCAGCTTGACAACACCAACTGACCACTCATATTACTAATAATTTGTATAAGAAAGGTAGGTAATACAGTCTAATGTGTTGATGGCTGTGCAGTTCTTGGCAAAGTGAAAGAAAATATAAATTAATGGCAGTGATGGACCCCCCACCCCCCTCCCTTTCCCACCCTGGACAGCTGCAACAGACAGAAGCAGCAAGCTCCATAGAAATTAAAAATAAGTCTCCTGTCTAACTTTTAAACTAGTGCTCCAGTATCATCAGAGGAAAAAAAAATGTATAAGCACCTCATGCAAGGCCAAAAATGTACACATAGATGTGTGATCACGCATACACATATAAACAAGGTTAAATTAATCCTAATCCTAAATTAAATCTTCAATCAGTCCAAGACCAATTCAAGGTTCAATTCAAGATAGTCAACAGGTAAACAAGAAGAGGAAAAATGTTAATAGTTCAAAATAATATATTAAAAACATTATATATTTCACCCATTTTTATACCTGAATAGGCCTACTTCAATTATTTATGTGCCTAAATACCTAATGCCTAAAAAAAAATAGAAAATAAAATTTGTTTTTATAAGCACCTCACAAACTAGTTTAAAGTATGCAAGGCCAAAAAAAAAGTATACACATAAAATTTGTGTACCGGTAATCACGCACACATATACAGACGTAAAGTTAAATTAATCCCAATCTCAAATTAATTATCAATCAATCCAGGACTAACCCAAGATTCAGCTCAAAATAGTCAATAGGTAAACGAGAAAAGGAAAAATGTTTCATTTCAAAAATGTTAATAGTTTAAAAAAAAGCTGCAACTAAAAAAGTCTCAGATAATCAGAGTATGGGCAGAGTCCTGCTCATCTGTTCCTCACCTCATGTAAAGAAAAGTTTAGTGTAATAATCAAAGCGAGTGCGGGAACAGCGCGTTGTTCATCAGTTAGAAGAAAAGTTTAAATATTACTTGCGCTGTGAAGCTTGAAAGGTGTCACTGAACTTCTGCGCCTCCTCCACAGAGCCCAGCCACTTTCTGTGTCCATCAGGTAAAGTCACGCGAAGTCGAGCAGTAAAAAGCAGAGCAGGTTTTAAACCCAAAGAATACAGCACAGCCATCACGTTCTTATATTCCACTCGCTGGTTGAGGACTTCTGGGCTGTAGTCTTCCACGATCCGCACCGGTTTCCCCCGGTATTCAAGCCTGCCTCTGCGTCGGGCCTCCCGGATCAGCAGCTCCTTCACCTGGGCCCGGTGTACTCGCAGGATAACCGGGCGCGGCCGCTGGTCCGAGGCGGGTTTCGGAGCGAGGGTTCGATGGGCCCGGTCCAGTTCGGGTGGAGAAGGAAGCGTGTCACGCCCGAAGATGTCGCACAGCAGGTTGGAAAAGAAGTCTGTGGGACGTCCGCTTTCAATAGATTCCGGTAAACCCAGCACACGAATATTCTGCCGTCTGCTGCGATTTTCTAAATCCGCCAGTTTAGATCTTAGTCTGGCGTTTTCCTCCTGCAGAGTTGAGCAGGTGTTTTCCACCTCCGACATGCGCTGGCTCAGGTCGTTAGTGACAAGTTGCCGACAACACACAGCTTTACATCAGGACTGGATCATCCTCATCATCCCCATCTCCATCTTCACTCACTGCCCTCTCTGCCTGCCTGGAGGAAATAAGGGCATGGATGAATCAGAACTTTCTTCAATTAAACTGCTCCAAGACTGAGGCCATAATGATTGGCACCCCTCACCAGATACAAACATCAACTTTAACAACAATCTCCTTCTCTGGTCAAGACATCCCCCTCTCCACCTCTGTTACAAATCTTGGAATAAAAATGGACTCTCATCTTACATTTGAAACTCACATTAAGCATCTGTTTAAAACTTGCTTCTTCCATCTTCGAAACATCTCCAGACTTCGCCCATCTCTGACTTTTTCCGATGCTGAGAAACTCGTCCATGCCTTTGTCTCCTCCAGGCTCGACTACTGCAACTCCCTGTTTATTGGAATCCCTGGCAAAAACCTTCAGAAACTTCAATATATTCAAAACAGTGCAGCAAGGATTTTATTGAGAGCTCGTAAATTTGAACATATTACACCCATTCTCCATAACCTCCATTGGCTTCCTGTCACCTACAGAATTCAATACAAAACTGCTCTCATTACACATCAATGCTTACATGGAACTTCACCTGACTATCTAAAGGACATTCTTGCACCATATTCATCCACCCGGTCTCTACGATCACAGAACAGTAATCTACTTCACATTCCACGAACCAAATTAAGGACCATGGGAGACAGGGCATTCTGTGTGGCTGCCCCCCGCCTATGGAACTCCCTTCCTGACTGCCTGAGAGCTCCACAGTCACTGGTTGACTTTAAAAGCGGTTTAAAGACTTTTCTTTTTAAGCAAGCCTATTCTGCCCCCGCATGATTTTATCTTTGATCTTGGTTGATAGTATTATTGATTTTACTTGATTTTATCACTTGTTTTATTTATTTATTTATTTATTTTTTAAGCAGGCCTATTCTGCCTCCACATGATTCTGTTTTTAATCTTAGTTAATACCATTATTGATTTTATTTGATTTTATCACTTGTTTTTATTGTTGTAGCACTTTGAGATTTTTATTAATGAAAAGTGCGGTATAAATTGAATTTATTATTATTATTATTATTAAGTTCCAGTGATGAGACATGCTGGCCGTGTTCCTCCACCGCGAGCCGAGTTTGGTCCAGTTTGATATCCAGCTCGTGAAAAGTTTGTTTGAATTCAGCTGACAGCGCAGCGCGGTGCTCCTCCAGCAGCTAAGTAATTGCCTCGAGGGTTAGGCCAGCGTTATAGTCCTTCTTCGATCTTGCCGACCTCTGAGACATTTTTTAATCCAAAATCTTCAAAAGAGATGCTTGATGGAAGTTGTGTGCGTGATAATAGTAAAAAAAATATTACATATAGAGGGCTTGGTGGTACTAAAAAATAAATTTTACCCGGAGCACTGGCAAGTGCGACTCACTCCATCTCACGACCACACCCCGCAGTATAATATTTTACACAATGTATACATATCTCCCAGTGGCGGGCCATGCATTTCACACCTAGGCCTTCAGTCTGAATCAATCCAAGCCTCAATAACTATTTTATGGCTATAAAACTTCTACTGCAGGTACAGCTGCGACACGACACACGTAAAAAAGCATAAAAAATAACCTGATAAAACTGCAATATTATTTAGGAATATAGAAACATTTTACTCACCAAAAATCCTGATTATTTGTTATTACACTAACCCAACGTCCCCAGGTAATAATTTGAGGTCACAGCTTCTGTTATTATGAGCTTGTCTGATATTACACAGAGTTTTGTGTGAGACAATAAAAAGATGGCAAAGATGCTGAACAGGACACATTAATGTATTGTAAAATTATAAAATGAATAAATAAATTTAAAAAAAATGTTAGTTGAACCTTTGAAATTGTGAGTAAAACAAAACAAAACACAAAGACAATTTACAGACATATGAAAGGGAAAAAAACAATATTGTATATATATGCTGGGAAGATTCTCAGTCTTCCAGGACATGATAAAATCAAAAAAGGTGTTCAATACAAGATCAACTGGACTTTATTTGTTGTTGTTTTTTTCTGTTCTGGCAGCTGAAGGAGGCAGTCACTTCTGTCCCCCCC
>JBBPBX010003931.1:9460-30285 GCA_038048925.1 Garcialebias charrua
CCCAAGGCAAACATCCTGCTCTCGCACATTTTATTCTGATCGCATTGATACCTCACAGGGAGAAAGAAAGAGCAAAAAATGAAAGAGAGAAAACCATCATCCTCTTCAGCTAGAAAGGACAAAAAGACTAAACAAGTGTGGCAGCATCATTGCCGTTCGTAAAATAATGAATTATAAATGTGTGAGGGGGATTAGGGTACAATGGTTGAAGTCACAAGGATCCTCGCCTAGTTTCCTCACCCTCAGCCTGGCAACTAATTAGCACTTTCAGCACTTGTGTATGATCTCATTAATGTGATTTCTGCTTATGTAACATGCATGCAGTTGTGCTCACTTACATCCACGCATTGCAGTATAATTATATAAAGCAGTTTAACATGTAAACGATATTGTTTAATGTTAAGCTAATACAGTTGGAGTAATGAATCCAATGTTGCTGTAATGCTTTAGGTTTTGCTGACAGTGCCATACGGAGTTTAGGGTCCCCTTTTTGTTTTGCAAGTCTCACACTAACACAATACCTAATTCTGAGAATCACCAATCAAAGTATTGGAGTATAGATTGGTCCACAGGAAGAAAAAAAATCTACTGTTTAATATTTTCCCCTATAAAGCTAAACAAAACATTTCAAAAACTTATTGGTGTCTCATATAATGTTTTAAAACACATTGATATTTTCGTTCACATAATTGAGCAAACTGTTTGTATAGTAGATGCAGTTCACGTCAGCTAATTAGGATACACACACTGAGATATAGGGTTGCAGAGTGGGGGAGGAAGCAGGGAGAGGGTAAGGGTGGATAATTAGACAGAATTAAGCCATCTCTTTTAATCTAGCGTCTGAAAGAAACAGAGAGAGAGAGAGAGAGGGATGGTGGTAAGATGGTGGAGGCTCTTGGGGTAAGGCCTACATATTCACCCCTTTCCTCTCTCCTTCATTCCTTCTTTGCCTGTCTGGGTGTGAATGTGTGGGAAAAGAGGGGCCTGGTGCCTTTGCACAGCAGAAGGGATCAGCTTGTGTTTCTTGGGCTCTAGAAGTGTCCCATTGTCATGATGTCACTGCAACTCAAGAAGGCTGACCTATGACCCTGATGGATTCATGGCAACGCTGCGCGGCACCCCCACAACGTCAAAAAGGCCAGATTGCCACTGGGTGCCCACTAGGGGGTACCCAAGCTTTTTGCTGTAGGAATTAAAATTGCACGCAATTTTTAGAATGGCGTATTAGCCGTTGAATCCGTCCATCCAAGGGGTTCTTTTGCTCACACTACCCCACTCTTATGCCCCGCTTTCCCTCAGCTGCTTTGCCATCTCTGGCAATCATGTCTCCTTTCCCTTTGTAGCCCTGTCTTTCTCTCTTCTTCCTTCATGTGTTGTTTCTTAATACGCATAAATATATTGAGTGCCGCCAGATGTCGCAAATACATCATCAGAGGAATACGGCAGTGATGGAAAAAAGTCAAGGCACGTACGAGTGGGGGATGTGAGCTGACTTGAGCTCTCAGAGCGCTTGTGTGTGTGTGTCACTGTATGCCAACATTCATCTGCGTGTGTGTGTGTGTGTAGGTGTTTGCGTATGTGTTTGATATTGTCTGTGTGTAAATGGGTGAGCGTGTCCATTTTGTGTGCACACGCATGTGTGGAGGTCACAGCAGGTCAGCATATTGTCCCTCAGATGTTTGATATTTTATGTATAAGAGGGTGACTAGCACAAGAGGATAAGCACGTTCCTGACAGAGGCATTGCTCCCTCACAAACCGCCACCTCAGCATTGTGGAGCCCAGAGTTAGATCAAAAATGGAGAGGTGCTGCCTTACTCTCAAAGAGTGTTGATGAGAGAAACAGACAGAGTAAAAGAGTGGCATAAAATCCAAGAAGAAAAACCTGACACAACTGCTTCTGTTGGGACACAAGCCTACAGACCTGATCCCAATAAAATGACTACTGTAAATTCCAGACTATAGGTCACAGTTGTTTGCCTAATTTGCTGTGATATATAGAGAGGTGAGACCTGTTTATAATAATAATAATAATAATTGTCTATTCCTGTCATCTGCGTATGTTTCCCATACACAGACGAAATTCATCTCTGCATTTAACCCAACCACCTACCAGGTGGTGCAGTGAGCAGCCATAGAAAGCGCTCGGGGAGCTGGAGAAATAGGTGTGCACTCATAGACACCCCAAGGTGTGTAGTGGCCGGGACGCGAACCCGCGTCCTTCGGGTCCCAAGTCAAACGCCCTAACCACTACACCATCTTTATGGATTTTTAGACTAATTTTTGGCTCAGATATTACCGTTTTTCATTTAGGCAAAAAATGGTGCAGTACCACTTTTGTCCGCTAGGGCACACCGACCGGTCCCACCTCATGTGTCTGAAGGCATGCTCCTCTGGTCGGACTGACTCTGTCGCTGCCCGGCCTCCTGCTCTGGGGGTATGACTTCTGTTAGCTCAGTGTTTGTTAGCAAAAACGGTTACTATTTATCTAAATAACTCATGAACTACAGGACAGATTTTTATGAAACTTACAGAACGTAATTACTTGGGGTCATTTACAAACTATTAGCTGCAGGAGATGTTTAGAGCAACAACAAAAAAACATCGATCTTTTAGCATCGTTTTTTTGTTGTTAGCCGTTAGCTTACCGTAAACGGATACTAGATAAATAACTCATGATCTACAGGACAGATTTTTATGAAGCTTACAGAGCGTAATTACTTGGTGGTCATTTACAAACGTGACCTGTATGAGACATTTGAGCTAAAATTCGATTTATTTATAATTAATTTTCGCAGCGCACATGATGTTTTGGAAGAAGTCAAAGCAAAACAATTTAAATCCAACATATTTGACCATTTCGTGAATTTATTAAAGAACGGTTAAGCTCAGGAACCCTTGTGCTATAATGTCAGCTAAGAATTTTTTTTTTCAGCAAACAAATAATTAATAATAATAATAATAATAAACTTTATTTGTATAGCACCTTCCTACAATGCCTTGCATTGACCAAGGTGCTTAACAGGATAAAAAGATGAATAAACTGGAACAATAAATCAATGAAAATAGAATAAGAAACAACAGCAATAAAAGAAGGCAATGGAAATAAAAAATGCTACATACTAAAATAACACTAAAATAACACAAATAATAAAAGTTACACACTGAGAGTTTTTTTGAACAAGAGGAAATAAAAAGGCAATGTAAATAAAAAATGTTACATATTAAAATACCAAAAGTAATAAAAGTTACACACTGGAAGCTTATTTGAACTAGTGGAAATAAAAAGGCAATGGAAATAAAAAATGCTACATACTAAAATACCAAAAGTAATAAAAGTTACACACTGAAAGCTTTTTTGAACAAGTGGGTCTTCAGTCTGGTTTTGAACAGAGTCAGATCAGAGGTGGCACGCAGCTCAAGGGGGAGACTGTTCCAGGCTTTTGGGCCGGCAACAGAAAATGACCGGTCTCCCCATTGTTTGTTTGTTTTAACGTGTTAATCTTGTAAAGTCCTTCCGTGCATGCTTCTGTGGCCGCCATTTTCAACAGGGCAAATGAGGCGCTGACGCGTCGCGTAGCGGTGACGCATAATAGATGCGACCTAAATAAAGGTGCGATTTGTTTATGGATTTTTCCAATTTATTCCCAATAATTGGACAAAGCGATCTATATAAGCGAGCGACCTTTCAGGCGGAAAATACGGTACTGTAATTTTGTGTTTACACATTTGGGGCGGCTGTGGCTGAGTAGTTAGAGCAGTCGTACTCCAATGCGAGAGTTGGGGGTTTGATTCCACCACCAGTCACATGCCAAAGTGTTCCTTGGCAAGACACTGAACCCCTCCTTGCCTCCGATGTGTGTCCCATCGGTGTATGAATGTGATTAGTCTTTGTACAGACATAGTAGTGTGCTGTATGGGCAGCACGGTGGCACAACTGGTAGAGCTGCTGCCTCTCAGCGAGCAGGTCCCCGGTTCAAATCCCGGTCCAGGGGCCTTTCTGGGTGGAGTTTGCATGTTCTCTCCGTGCATGCGTGGGTTTTCTCCGGGTGCTCCGGTTTCCTCCCACAGTCCAAAAACATGCATGTTAGGCTGATTGGTAACTCTAAATTGACCCTGGGTGTGAGTGAAACAGGTCTCTCTTGTAAATGAGTCCCCATGGCTCAACGAGGCTAGCCTGTAAATAAAGGTTGAATGAATGAATGTATGAATGGGTATATGAGGGCACAGATTGTAGTGTAAATCATTTTGAGTATCTTGATAAGATAGAAAGGCACTCTAAAGGGCCATGCAGAGCTGTGCGTTTTGACGAGCGCCGCGCCACGCCGTGTGAGCGCCGCGGCACAAGCCTTTGAACGCGGGCGTGAACGCGCCAAGCTCAAATTTTACGACCGCTCACACGCGCGCGTTGTCTCACAATAAACTGCCCGGTGGCGGACTGTTTTGTATGAGACACAAATGTATTAAATATCCCTTCTTCATCGCTGAACTTGGCTTTTCTTTTGTTTTTTTGCCAAAAGTCAAGTGATCGCTTGAAGCGGTCACCATTCGCTCCTCCTCCGATGAGGAGGAATGAATGAACTTGTCACGAGTGAACTAAAGTCATGTCCTACGTGGATGCGCAGGTTCTAAACATTTCCTGGTGTGCTGGTCTGCTGTGTGGGCAAGGACCAGCGCTCCCTGTTTTAATTCTAATTTTTAGGACTTTTTATTAACATATAAACACAGAACAAAGCTGCGCAGCCCTCTGCCTTTCCCGACCTGTCAATCAAATCAGTAGTGCGTGTCAGCAAATGACCAATCAGCGACCTCAATTTGTCCCGTAGCTAAACGCTCCGCCCTGCTTCTGCTCAAATGACATCAAGTATTTGGAGCGAAAACGTTGCTGCTTCACGCTGAGCTCTGCTGTGAACTGCACACGCGCGTGGCGCGGCGCTCGTACAGACGCACAGCTCTGCTTTGCCCTTAAGTACAGTCCATTTACCATTCATAGAGTTTAACAGATATTAAAAACAAAAATCTACAAAAATATCTTTACCTTTTCATTTTCATGGATGTGTGTGTTAGGTGGCAGAAGAAGGGCAGGGCCACCCTTACATCAGCCTGTGTAAGAGAGGAGTTTCCCCAGAGTGGAGCTAACAGCAATCTTCTTCTCCTTCAGGGGGAAAAGTTTACTGCCAGTTTGCTTTTGTAGTCAGCCTCAAAAGATTTGCAGCAGTCAGCATTAAAAAAGCACAGATCTAAGAAGACGCCTCCAACTGAAATACCTACAAACGAATGCCAGGAAGAGGAGAGTAAGAGGACGACAAACTGATACAAACATTAAAGACAGGCGTTAAATGCTCCTCTTATTTTGGCTTTGTATCCCATAAACAACAAAAAATAGCAAAACGGCCAGGCATTATCTTGTGGAGCTTTTCTTTATTATTTTTATTTTTGCCAGTTCTTTGATTTACTTCTGTGAACTTCCCTGTTATATTTGTGCTCTGTCATTTAAAAAAAAGGATGATTTTGTTTTCATTCCCTTCTCCATACGAACAGGTTCATGTAGTTTGGTTTGCAGGGTGATAACATGGCAGATGACATCATGCCCTGATTGTATTGCAAAGTAGGAGTTCATGGGACTTTGACGTGGGCTGGTGGCCCACTCCATAGTGTACAGTATTTGTTCCATCTTTGCCTGTTTCCTATCCTTCTTCTCTGTCAACGTCTCTCAGCATTGGCTTGTCCAATGCGCCTTGTGTTCCCTGGGAAAATGATTAATTATTCAAAACACATCCTCAATTAAATTTGAATTTGGCAGTTCAAGTAACCTTTTAGCATTGCACATTTATTATTAAGGCAGATGCTTTGGCCCTGTTTAGATTTAGAGCTTATCTGATTCTTTCAACTCCTTATCACACAGTCCGTTTACATGTGATGGCATGGCGACCTGGCCTTGCCTGGGCTAGAATAAAAGTAGGATGTGTTTTCTTAAAGAGTGTCTGGTAAACATGAAACAAAATTTGACTGAAAATTATTTTCTCTAACTGAAAATGTTACCATTATTGGCACATTTTACAAGTGGCTAATACATGTACGAGCTATGCATGACAAGTGGTTTGTTTCCAGCTCCAACTTTTGTACTGTTTGCGGTTGCTGCTGAAGCAAAGGAAGGACAGGATGTCACTCTGACCTGCTTTTTTCCAATGTAATAGATTTTTGTAAACCAAAGAGCCTTCATCACTTGCAAAGGCCATGATTTTTTTTTCTTTGCTGCCCCTCTTCCCATTACTTGTAGTGAATAGAGGGGAGGTGCAAGAACAAAATAAGGGGGCTGAGAATATTAGGAACACTAAGCAGTAGAATGAAGAAAGATAATCAATTTTTGAGACTGTATTGTTGCCTGATGTGTATTTGACAAATGCTGAAGGAGTTCTCTATGATTACAGATGTTTTATTACAGCCAGAGTGGTACATGCAAACTCAAATACTTACATTTATGCCTGTACAAATCAGTAGCATGGAGCATAACATAACAAGAAATGGAAAGGAGCATCCTTGAAGGTCTTTTGCAATGATCCCCATCCCCCAGTTCCTGTCTCCCCATTTCTCTCTTCCTCCATCAGAGGAGGTGGTGCCTTTGTCAAGCAGGAGCACAGAGACCTCACAAAGCGAGGGAAGATGTCACAACAAACAAAAACAGCATAGTAACCCCCTGAAATCTAATCAGGAGCCATTGATTCATGCTCTGAATGGAGACTGAGTACCTTGAGAGTGGCTCATCCAATAAGGCCATAGACAGCATGACAGGGGCCTTCACAATTCAGCTGGATAGTTCCCTGTCATTCTGTTCTCACATTTAGACTCAACTCTATCAACTCACAGATGATACAATCATCACTCCACTCCAACATTTCTGTTCTTTTTCCAAGGTCTGCTAATTCATATGTCATCTGTGTGTCTCAATCAATGATTTTTATTTTCTGTCCAGCTCAATGTGCTGAGTATTCTTTGACCGTTAATAGTCTGTCTTTATGGGATTGGAGAGACATGAGCCTTTAGCGCCTTAGTTACCCTGATGGTACTTATAAATGATACTTATGAGTCGTTAGAATATCCATACTTATCTTATGCTCCTTATGTAAATTCAAAACAAACAAAGTTTTTGTTTCTAAAACTACTGATGTATATCATCTAAAGTAAGGACTCTGTTGGGTTTATTTATTTTTTATTCTGTAACATTATCATTGCACTGCCTTTTGCTTTTTTTTTGTCATAGAGCCAAGAGGACAAAATATTAACAGTGTAACTCCATTAACGCTTATAGCAGGAATCTGTGACATTTCAAATGAAATTATTTAATCTATAATACGTGCATGCCCTTCTTAGATTTTTTTAAATGCTCAATCTAACGCAACAACTTTGCTCTTATTATTTGTAATGATACTTTGGCATTATAGGGTAGAGATATTGATTTTGGAACCCAAAGCATTTATTGTGGAGGTAAATGTTATTATTTTAATATTGGAGTCATGCTAATTTAATAGAGTGTAACATACACACCGAGGTGTGAGCCGCAGGGGTCTTGCTGCCTCGTTCTCTCTCTTTTAGTCAACCAATGAGCTTTACTCAATATACGATAATACTGGGTAATGTCAAAGACCAAACATGGCTTTCCCTTTCACTTTTAATGGTACGAGCTACCTCAGCAATCAGAAGGGACATGTTAAGCAACCCTTTTTTTTCTTCTAATTTAAAAAAATGGGCAGACTGCTATGCTATATCAGGCATTATATTTGGTATTTACACTATATTATGCATTTCTAAGGTCATGGATATTTCTGCAAAAAGTCTATGGTAAAAAAATAGTGGGTGGAAAGTAACTCAAAATCTTGTATTGGCCATACCATTGCCCAGCGTGTCCCTTCACCAATACCTCATGCTTTATTTTTCTACTCATTATGTACATTAACTATAACCTAATTAATAACTTAGGGCTGCTGTTTAATACACCATATTATTTACATTACAGTATTAGTGTTTATCATATATCTTAGACTTTTTAGCTTATATCTTAGTGAATATCTTAGATCCTTATACGTGTATACTGTTTCTTTTTATACTTTATTTGCTATTTTTGGGTGTAACTGGGACTTGAGTACACAGTTTTGTTCCACTTCATGTACCACATGAAATCCAAATGACAATACAGGTACTTGAACTCGAAATAAAATAGGACATATTTAGTAGGCCTTCTCCTACTCTGCTCCTGCTTCCTGGAATATCTTACAAAAAGATTTGAAGCTCTCGGCCCTGACCTCCCTACATGGTTTTAAAAATCTTTTGGAAACCTGGCAAAAACCATTGCAGATATGTTCCTGTTTTTGATTTTGTACATCTACCTTGTGGTGTTTTGCTAGTTTTGATACTTTGCATTTCACTTTCTATTTCTCTCCTACGTTTTTTTTTTTTCCTTTTTTTTCTGTTGTTTGTTGTTTAAGGAAATTCTACCATTGCTGTTCATCATTCTTTAGTTTGTAGCAGGTCGCTTTTGTAAATGAGCCCTCGAGGCTCAATGAGATTTACCTGACTAAATAAAGGTTGAATGAATGAATGGTTGAATTTAGGAAGATGCCTCATCAGTGAAGGTACATTTGCAGTGCAGGTAAGTATTGCGATCAAATGGCCAGTGGGGTCAGAGGTTCACATTGTTAGGAGCTGGTAAAAAAATGCAGTTTCCTAATCTAGATGTAACCCCTTGGGTTATACATATATTTGGGCAGCACGGTGGCACAACTGGTAGAGCTGCTGCCTCTCAGCGAGAAGGTTGCCTGTTCAAATCCCGGTCCGGGGCCTTTCTGGGTGGAGTTTGCATGTTCTCCCCGTGCATGCGTGGGTTTCCTCCGGGTACTCCGGTTTCCTCCCACAGACCAAAAAACATGCTTGTTAGGCTGATTGGTGACTCTAAATTGACCCTAGGTGTGAGTGTGAGAGTGGATGGTTGTTTGGTGTGAGTGAGACAGGTCCCTCTTGTAAATGAGTCCCCGTGACTCAACGAGGCTAGCCTGTATAAATAAAGGTTGAATGAATGAATGAAAAAAAAAAAAATATACAGTATAACTCTTTTTTCCTACACACCTTAAACATGTTCTTACATGCAATGCATTGTAGGCCTTTTTACTTTAAACAGTAATAATCGCCTTTTACTTAATCTGGCTAATGTTTTGCACTCACATATTGGAGGTTTTACACACTGTAAAAGTCCTTAACATTATAGTATGTACAAGTATTTTCAATTGGCTTAAAACACCCAGTAAATGTAGCGTTTTTGTTAGTAACTGTTATTTACCACTGCCAGTAAATGCATCGTTTCACTTGTTGCTACCCTGCTGGTCTGTCAAGGGCAAAATCAAGTTTAAGCAATTTGATTGGCTGTATGGTCTGGGGTGAGGGCGTTTAAGCAATTTGATTGGCTGTGATGCTCTGGGGGGAAAAAAGCGTTGTTGGAGGTGAAAAAGAGTTGGTCGGCAGCGGTTGATGAACAGGTTTGGATCAATACCGCTGGGACTTTTTGTTTTAGCTAACATTGAAGCTACAAAACTTTTCCCTGGACGTTTTTGTCTGTTTTCTGGAGCCACTGAACCGGACCACGCTCAGCGTATTGCTTGGAAGTGGAGCTGCTGACCCAAACCACGCTCGTGAACAGGAAAGTGCCGTTGGACTGAAGTTGGAGCAGTTTCATTGCCGTTAGTTCCAAACTGGTAATCCATGGTGGGGGTGAGTAACCCATTCCTCGCTGTTGTTCTGGGAGCCGCCATCTCTGGAACTGCTATTCTGAGGATGATAGCTCACTGAGTCCCTTCAGGCCTGCAACGTTTTAGAGCTAACTGACTGCTTTGTTAAGTCAAGAGACTGAAAAGTGTGGTTAATTCATTCAGCCTTGCCTGCTGATTTTTTGAGACTGAAAAGTGTGGTTAATTCATTCAGCATTGCCTGCTGAAGTTTTGAGACTGAAAAGTGTGGTTCATTCATTCAGCATTGCCTGCTGAAGTTTTGAGACTGAAAAGTGTGGTTCATTCATTCAACCTTGTTTGCTGATTTTTTGTTGTTGTTATATGTATTCTGTTTGAGGGGTTGTTTTGTACAGTTCTGAGACAGTTTGGTTGCACTAACTGTACTAAATGTTTAACTGTGCTCTAATGTGCATTGCCCTACTGACCAGTACAGTTTATTAAACTGGTATGTTTTTTCAACTTTACTATTTTTCCTATTCCTTCCGTATTTAGTATAATGTTAAATTTGCATGTCATTTAGATTTTAGCTGGATTTATCTAGTTTTGATATTGGGCTCAGTTACACACTCTATTTACAGCATAGGCTGTCACCAAATAACACACTTATTTCATATTGTGAAGTATTTCATAGAGTGTAGGTCAGAGAAACTGGGCGCTGTTCATAGGGTAAACGTGAACAGTGGTTACATATACAAACAAATAAACAAACAAATAAATAAATAAATAAATAAATAAATAAATAAATAAATAAATAAAATAAATAAGACATTTTAAACATCTTACTAAAATCCTTTGACTGAATTAGATTATTGTTTTGGCTTTTTATTTTTTACAAAAAAAAATATGAAAAGATCAGGTCAGTGACTCAGACTACCGTACTCGACATTTTTTAAATGATGTTTTTTTTTTAAATAAAAAAATAAATTGTACACAACAATGTCATTTTTAAGACATTTTCTATTTTTGCAAGGCACTATTAAATATTTATTTTTATTTAGAGGGAATTATTTTTCACAAATTCTTAAGAGGAAGTAGTTGTTATTGTTTCTGTTTTGTTGTCCTGAATTGCACTGAAGCCAATATCATCATGATTTCACATATGAACTTTATTGATCCCGCAAGAAATTGTTGTGCCAGAGTTTCACTACAAAGGAACACACACAAGGAATCATATGATTTAAAAATAACAGCAAATATAAAAATAATAACAATTTAGGTCTAAAACAGGCCATTAAAGTGTTTATTGTAGTGCAGTTTTATTAATTATTGTCTTATGTGTAGAAAGGGGGAGGAGTTGAAAAGTTTGATAGCCACAGGGAGGAAGGACTTCCTGTGTTGTTCTGTGGAGCACCTCGGCTAATGCTGCATTCCAGTTGCCTCGGAAGTCGAAATTACGAACCCGGAATGACGTCATTTCCGAGTTGAATGCGTTCTAGTTAGCTTGTCGGCACAATGACGAAAACAAGATGGACGCCCGCTACAAAGCTGTTGTTGTTCTTGCTTTGTTGGATTATAAAAAGGTTTCCAGACCAGCAGCGAAGTTGAAAAGCAATTCTGAGGCTCTTGAAATGTTAACCAGGTATGTTGTTTTAACCAGTAGTTTTTTTTATTTTATTTATAAATAAGCTTATTTTTGTTAATTATGGTCTTGAGGCTCTTACATCTACTTTATAGTTTTAATTCGATCTCTTTTAGGATTATAGCAGCAGTACAGAAGTTATCATTAGATAAATAAAGTCAGAAAGTGCTGAACATTGTTTTTCTTTTCTTTTTACTAAATGGTAAATGGTAAATGGAGCTTATTTATATAGAGCTTTCCAGCCCCCTGTGAGGAGCCCCAAAGCGCTTTACAATACCAACCATCCACCCATTCATTCAGACATTCATACACCGGTAGTGGTAGCCTGCCTTGCAAGGTGCCATCCAGACCTACTGGGAGCAATTTTGGGGTTAAGTGTCTTGCCCAGGGACACGACACATGGTGGGTGGATGCGGGATTCGAACCTCCAACCTTCCGATCGGGGGTCGACTGCCATTACCACTGTGCCACGGCCGCCCCACTACCTCAGCATAACCATTAGCAGACATGTTTTTACGGTTTATTGTTAAAATTGTTATTAAACTTCAATCAATCAAAACTTTATTTCAGACTCATATGGTCCATAGTAACAAAACAATTTAATTTCTTTGTATTTTAGGATGCTGCTGATACACACAAACCTACGGACACATGGAATAATCATGAAGACTATGGGAGGTGATGCTGAACATGGATGACAACACGTTTGTGCGCCATTTCAGAGTCAACAAGACCCAGTTCACATCTGTAATGATGCAGCTGCAGGAGAAAGGCATAAGGAAGGAGCACTGTCAAGGTGCAGCACCAGTCCCTGTAGAAAAGAAGGTCCTGATGTTCCTGTGGTACATGGCCAACCAGAACAGCTTCAGGGAGATGTCTGACAAATTTGGTCTCGCAGTCCTCAGCACACAGGATCATCATGGAAGTACTGAAGGCCATTTTGCACAATGGGACACACCTTCATCCCCTGGCCTAACGAATTGATGCTGTGGTGATGATTGTCATGGCAGCCTGCCTTCTGCATAACCTCTGCATTGGGGCTTCACCAGTGTGTCAGGATCACCCAAACGGCTGTCCAAGGCAGGATGAAAATGACTAAATTACTCGTTACTGTGATGTGTGGATGCTGTACTTGTATTAGCTTGTCATAACTTGTCAAAAAATGTTCTAGTGTTGTTATAGTGCTGTTTTGATTAAATGTGTTTATCTGACATGCCACTCTCTCGCTGTCATTTATATCTGTGTGGATAAACCACGCCAAAAACATAAGCTGGTATAGGTAAACAGTACACACATTTTACAGCTTCAAAAACCAGCTGCAAAACTTAGTTTCCCACAACAATAACACCTGCTTAAAAGTCAGTGCTTAAATAAAGCATTTCTATGTAGTAATTTTAAAACTCTGCCCGATGGTGTGCAGAACATGAGAGCACTAGTTTCTCTGCAAGTACATCGGTTTCCAAAAATATTGATGAAAAACTGCAGTGCATCATGACAAATTGTCGTGTTTGAATACCAGAGGTGTTCCTCTTTTACAATGAATTTACTTTCATTCTAAGGCCCTGTTTACACGGACACTGTGTGGGGGAAACGGAACTTTTGGGTATTTAATTAGGTTGAAAGTTTTGCGTTGACATGGGCGAATTCTGTGGATACGACTCTCCCCCCCCCCCCCCATCCTCATGACTTTACTGTAGTTACCATGCTGGGCCATTAGATGGCGCTGTGATTTTTGGAACCTTCACTACTGCGCACGCGTGCTGCCTGGGGTAAACAGAGCAGACGAGGCAGCCTGTTTTCCTCTCTGGCTAAAAGTTCAGCTACTACAAGTTGTTGTCAACAAGTTAACAACAAGTTAAAGCTGGAATTTGGATAAGAGTCAACAGATTTGACACCAAGTGGGACCTGTTTAATAATAATAATAATAATTAATTCAATTTATAACGCACTTTTCATTACTGAAAATCTCAAAGTGCTACACATATATTGAATGCTACACACATTCATAAACCGGTGGCGGCAGACTACCATGCAAGGTGCTTTCCAGTCCTACCGGGAGCAACTCAGGGTTAAGTGTCTTGCCCAAGGACACAACGACAGATGGTGCGGGTCCCGGGAGTCGAACCGCCAACTTTCCGATCGGGAGACGACTGCCCTTACCACTACGCCACGGCCGCCCCATGTTACATCTAACAAGCTGCGCACCAGTTGCTGACTGGACCGGAACCGCGTCAACATGTCTGACTTTAGTCCGTGAGAATCAGCTGATTTACAGCAGCGCTACAAGGTAAACAATGTTCTTAATAATGTTTCCTTGTGTTTAGTTCGATCACAGAACAACCAACTGAGGTTTTATTTTTATTTTTTTCCTGCGAGGTCGAAGCTGTTCCACGAAGCGGACCGGCGGTTCGGATCTGGGTCCAGTGTCCACCAGGATGAAAACAACAGAGTCCAGTTCATTAAAGTTCGGTTAACGTGTTTTTAAAAGTGTTCAATTTAATTCTCAGTGTTTGTGACATGAGTTTGTGGTGTTGAATAAACAAATAAATTAAAAATCAACCTGGTGTCTTCATTTTCAGCAGCATGTTAGGCATGACGTAACGAGTCCAGATAGCTTCATTTAGCTCAGATAAATTTAAATATCTCCCACGCTAACATAAATACTGTTTATTATTGTTAAACTGTTAATATATAGCACATTTAGTATGTTATAGTGCAGCGTGACACGTGAAATGTCCGACTGCCTCGTTAACAGACAACTGGATCCAGGCAGCTGGCTCTCTTCCAACACAGATGCAGGTAAGGTGTAGAATAATTAAATATGAGAATCAAAATATATTCCATCAGCTATAGTTCAGAAAGTGGTGCGTGTGTCCACTGTCCAGTCCACCGCCATTGTTAAAATGCCGGCTGTCTGCGCGTGCGTGCTGCGTGCATGTGTTCAAACAAAAGCTCCACGGGAGATGTTTACATTATCAACGGGGGGTCAGCGAAAAAGTTCCACTTTGAGAGCAGGGTCAGAAAAGTATCGGAGTCAAAGAGGGGGGCCAGCAGCGTCGTGTAGGCGATAAGCAAAGTCGCAAAGAGAAAGTAGCGGTTACACTCAAAATACGCGCCGTGTAAACTGGCTCTAAGTAGTTTCTTTTCATTACCTGCTTTCCTTTATTCTACTGAAAAACCACGCTTATTGTGAAGTAAGACAAGAATTTGTGCATTTGTTATTTCAAATTGTTTTTAATAACGTATGACAACAAGGCACAGGTACAATTTGAGGTCTGAGGTCTCAGTAAAATGAGCTACCAGCTAAAACTAAATCAAAATAACTAACTTCACAAAAATCTTACTTAGTGATGTTGGACACAAAGACACTGTTCCAGTAGCAGCTGGCAAAATGCACCGAATAGAAAATGACAGTTTTGTGCAAATTAAACAATGAAATGTTCCTGAACATTCATTTGTGCAACAAATAAAAATCAGTAATCTCTTGTTTCACATTTTATCTATCAGCCGGGTCATCAGTCTGCTCTCCTCTGTGCTCTGCAAATTGGACTCCTCTGAAATGCAGAAATCAGAAGTAATTTTAATACACATACAAGTTCATTGTTTACAGTAAGTACTACATGTAATGGTGTTCCTATTGCTGTCTTACCTGCTGTAGAGTCGTTGAGTTGCAGTAACTGGACTTGTACAGTTCAATTTTCATCAATAAAATATGTCAAGGAGTCACCATTCCTCTGGAACAAGGGACCAGGGAAACGGGTTTGTCTGCTCGGGTCCAGGAACATGTTCATCTTCATGTTGACATAAACTGCAAAGAAATATACACATGGTTAACAACAAATCACAGATGGCAGTAACTCACAAAACTAACCCACAATAATAAGTATAAATAAGGTCGATTTTCACTCTCTCACACACACACACCCAACACAGACACACACACAGCTGTGGATTGACAGGATGGTTTGGGTTTCAAGTTTTGCATTTTTTTTAAACAAAATAATTGATTCTGTTAAACTGGATTCCCACCCTGACAAGCCAAGATAAATCTTGATAGACCTTTTAAAAACAGTTTATGGTGCAAAACATTAGTTTACTAGCTAAAAACACATGTAAAGGTGAACAAAGAACAACAAGGTTGCAGGTCTCTGACGCAGCTACATCATCAACACGACAACAATCACATTCGACGCTCTTTAGAAAACACAAACCGCTTAGAAACACCCTCTAATTATTAGGCGACTTATTGTATAATAATCACTGTAAAGTATGACATGTGTTACTGAGTTAATGATAAAAAATGAACACTGAACAGCTAAAACGAGTACTGTGCTAAACAACAACAATGCTGCCTCACAGCCGTTTTGCGAGCCGTTGTCGAGGCACAGCGGCTGTTTAAACATATCATTGTCGTTACTGTAAAGAACTACAGTGCCTGAATGCGTTAATGTGAAGTTACAGCTAGTAAACCACACAGAACTGCAAAAAAGAGTAAAAAGTAACTCTTTCACTCACTGTTGATGCAAGGAGCAGCCATCTTGAAACAATGACGTCAAGCGATCTCGGGTGATCTCGGGTGCGGTGCGGCTACACCGAGTTCTCGAGTTGGAATTACGACCTGAGGGGGCGTTCCAGTTGATTTTTACTACTCGGAAGCACGGAATTACGACCTCCGAGGACAACTGGAACGCAGCATATGACTGAAGGTGCTGCGGTAAGAGTCCAGGGTGACATGCAGGGGGTGTTACATGTTGTTCAGGATCTGGAGCAGTTTGGAGCATTTACTAGCCTGGTTAACACCAGACCCTTGTCCTTCACTTCGCTTTGTACTAGGGTCTGGGACTTCTCCCATAAACAATGATTTCTCCGGTAGATTTTTGACCGGACCAATCAGAGAACAGAAGGCGGAGTTTTGTTAGTTTAGCCTGGCGAGGTCCAGGCTATTCAGATAAATAGCTCAGAAACCACTCGGTGGATATTTTTTCTGCTACCAGTGTGTAATTATATGGCTCTAATTTACTGACTGTTGGCCTAGATGAAACATTTGAGATAAAATTTGATTTTTTATAATTTATTTTCGTAGCGCACCCGAGGCTGTTTGGAAAATGTCAAACCGAAACAATTTAAATCCAGCAGATTTGACCATTTCGTGAATTGATTTAGGAACTGTTAAGCTCAGGAACACTTCTGATATAACGTCAGCTAAGAAATATATTTTTTCTCAGCAAAGAAATAATAGTTTTTTACCTTGTTTTCTTGAAAATTCCTTCGTGGCGGCAGCCATTTTAACTGACGACGTCAGTCGACGTCGTTCAAAACTCCGCCTTCTGTTCTCTGATTGGTCCGGTCAAAAATCTACCGGAGAAATCGTTGTCTATGGGAGAAGTCCCAGACCCTAGTACAAAGCGAAGTGAAGGACAAGGGGCTGGTTTTAACCAGGCTAAGCATTTACACAAATTTGAATTCGTGTAATTCCCACGCACCCTCAACAGGGTCCTGGAGGGTGCGTGGGAATTTGCCCAACCAGTTTACATGTGCTTTGTGGACTTGGAGAAGGCATTCGACCGCGTCCCTCGGGGGGTTCTGTGGGGGGTACTCCGGGAGTATGGGGTACCAGGCCCTTTGATAAGGGCTGTTAGGTCCCTGTACGACCGGTGTCAGAGCTTGGTCCGCATTGCCGGCAGTAAGTCAGGCTCGTTTCCGGTGAGAGTTGGACTCCGCCAAGGTTGCCCTTTGTCACCGATTCTGTTCATAACTTTTATGGACAGAATTTCTAGGCGCAGCCAAGGTGTTGAGAGGATCCGTTTTGGTGACCTTAGAATCGCTTCTCTGTTTTTTGCAGATGATGTGGTCCTACTGGCTTCATCAGTTCGTGATTTACAACTTTCACTGGAGCGGTTTGCAGCCGAGTGTGATGCGGCCGGGATGAGGATCAGTTCCTCCAAATCCGAGGCCATGGTCTTGAGCCGGAAAAGGGTAGCATGCCCTCTCCGGGTCGGGGAGGAGGTCCTGCCCCAAGTGGAGGAGTTTAAGTATCTCGGGATCTTGTTCACGAATGAGGGAAAACTGGAGCGTGAGATCGATAGGCGGATAGGTGCAGCGTCCGCAGTGAAGCGGGCGCTGTACCGGTCTGTCGTGGTGAAGAGAGAGCTGAGTCAAAAGGCAAAGCTCTCAATTTACCGATCGATCTACGTTCCCACCCTCATCTATGGTCATGAGCTTTGGGTTATGACCGAAAGAACAAGATCTCGGATACAAGCGGCTGAAATGAGTTTTCTCCGCAGGGTGGCTGGACTCTCCCTTAGAGATAGGGTGAGAAGCTCAGTCATCCGGGAGGGACTCGGAGTAGAGCCGCTGCTTCTCCACATCGAGAGGAGCCAGTTGAGGTGGCTCGGGCATCTGGTTAGGATGCCTCCTGGACGCCTCCCTGGTGAGGTGTTCCGGGCATGTCCCACCGGGAGGAGACCCAGAGGAAGACCCAGGACGCGCTGGAGGGACTATGTTTCTCGGCTGGCCTGGGAACGCCTTGGGATTCCCCCGGAGGAGCTGCTCCAAGTGGCTGGGGAGAGGGAAGTCTGGGCCTCCCTACTTAGGCTGCTACCCCCGCGACCCGACCCCGGATAAGCGGAAGAAGATGGATGGATGGATGAATTTGTGTACCTACTCTGGGGTACTCAAAACGTGAATTCAACAAGTCACAAGATTATCCAACAAGCAACATAATCACTTGATTTTTAGGGATGCACCAATCCACATTTCTCACTTCCGATCCGATAACGATACTCAACAACTGGATATCAACCGATACCGATACTTTCCTGATCCAATACCGTTCAAGTATACAAATCTGTATAATGAAGCTTTTGAACTAAGAATATTTATTTCAACGTGGTGTAAGACATCCAATAGACCTTTTACCAGTTGACGTCATCACGCAAAGCTCGGCAGAAACGAGCGTTCTGATTGGATGGCAAAAAGCCGAAACCGGATGCCGGGGGTTAGGAAGGAGCCGAGGAGCTTCGTAATGATAGAGAGTTGTAATTTAGAAGCTTGATTTCTTAAAATAGTGGACAACCACTGGTCAAAATGCCTGAACATTGTGCCGCAGATACGAGAGGAGGTGATTGTGTGCGCTGATGGAAAATGGTGAACTCCTTCAGGCTTTTTGCGGATGTCCAGCAGGGTGAGCCGTTGTGTGTAGTTGTCAACAACCTGTATTATCCAAGCGTCAGAAATAAATGTTTTAAATTTCTCACACCAATACTTCTGATATTTAGACTGGTTTGGTTATTGTTACAGGTTCAACATCTTCTGTTAGCTGCTATAACTAGCGCCATGTCTTCATAATGAGCCGTCAGTATAAGCACAGTATGTAAACAAAAACATGACGTTTGAGTCACACAAATGTTCACAGCGTCCTTATTTCTTATTTGATTTCTGTAAACTATGTCTTAAATTAAGCCTGAGACAATTGGTGATGTTGTGATGTGAAAAATAATAACTATCCCAAGTGATAGCTTTCCTAGGGAAATTTAATTATCTTTGATTTACTAATGCACTTATGCTGTTTATACAGCTTACACTTTAGACGTAACATGTGTGAAAATCTTAAATATATTACAAACAATATATTTTGCATGTGAATTCCATAATGACACATACAATAGTTGTATATTGTGTTTGTGATTGTTTTTGCAGAGGAGGTGGCTGCAACCATGTTGGAAATACACCAACCTGCACCCAGTTACCTTGTACATGGAAGAGACCAGCCCAAAAACGAACTGCACCTGCTACTTGGATGAGCTGCAAGTTTTAAAGTGAGTTTAATCAGTGTTCCTGAAGACATTTCATATTACGCTTATAACACAAATACCCAGAAAGGTGACTTTCAGTGAAACTTCACCAACAATTGGAATAATACAATATCACTTATCATGTCTTATCCCAGTCAAAAAACTATTCAACATTGTACAATTGTAGTTTATTGTATTGTGTTAATTATTGTTGTTTTCTAGTGGCACTAGATAATAAATGCAATCACATATGTACGGTTTTAAATGTTTTCTACAATGGTAAGATCTGGAATAGTTTTTTGACATTTTTTAAAAAACACTTCTACAAATAGATTTGCTAATATGTGTTAGATATCAACCACATTTTTCATGTTGGTGTCATTTAAGGCATGACATCTATGTTGAGAAGTTTTCCAGGAGAACGCTGAACAGACTGTGTTTTGACCCACGACATCCTGATGACCGGAATGAGCCCACCATCACTGCTGGCTGGTCTTCACAAGGACATTTTGAGCGTGGAGCCATTCTTGACCTATTGCAGGTTGTAGTAGTAAACATTAAAAACCAATAACGCTTATCTGTATGTTTCTTTAATTCCTTTATTTTGTCTAGATTTTAAAACTACATGTTTTTTTTTTTTTTAAGATATGCTCAAAGACGCTGGCTGCAGTTCTCGATCCAGACTCTCCGGCAGATGAAGTAGCTGACGACCGAGGCCCCTGTTCAATCTCCACGCCATCAGAGAGACCTGCCAGAAGTTCAAAACATCTTTAAATGTCTCACAAGCACACACATTATTTATATAAGTCACAAACAGAAACAACACATACCAGAAGATCAGAACAAGCGCTCAATACAAAAACAACTGGACTTTATTTGTTGCAGAAAACGTTTCACCCTTTCTGCAACAAATAAAGTCCAGTTGTTTTTGCATTGAGCGCTTGTTCTGATTTTATCATGTCCTGGACGACTGAGAATCTTCACCAGCACATACCAGAAGATGTGTTTGTGTTTGTCATTTCACTTGTTAAGGACAGCAGCCTAGGACAGACAGTAACCTGCTAATGTTTTTTTTTAATGATGCCTTCTCTGACAACTTGGAGACTTTAGACAGTGTAATGTTTATGTTTTTTTTTTTTTTGCTAAGTCATTGGATGACCAGAGAGCTGAACTAGAGAACAGATGAACAGCAGAGTCATAAAGAGGATTTTCTTTCAGCCTGGTTAGGTCACCATGATAAGAGAGACTGACCTGTTTTTGTTGTAAACGCTCTTTCTTTATCTAGAGAGATTCAAAATCATAAAATGTGACTAAAACAGCATTTGTATATTAACAGATTAAAAAATTTAACTAAACAAAAGTTCCACTTCACTAAAAGTCAAATTAGAGCACAGTTTCTTTATTTTTAAAGGTTGGTGTGTTCATTTCTAAATTTAATGTACTACAATCAATGTGTTTTGGGATGTGTGGACTATCTCATTAATCAATTACTGTAATAAACATGGATTTGAATACAGTATATAAATTTGGTCAAATTGGGGAGGGAATGACTGAGCCAGCTGAGGAGTGCTGTGAGTTTTCATTGGATTAGCGTGATGTCCTTCAAAAACTTCAACAAATGTGATGTCACGGTCGACATAATTTATTTAAAATATATATATTTGGATCATGACAGGCC
>JBBPBX010003931.1:30415-77915 GCA_038048925.1 Garcialebias charrua
GGCCTGACAGGTCCATAAATGCGTGTCGCCCCAGCAAAACTGTGCGAATGACTTACAGAAACAGAGAAATGGCTGAAATGTTTTTAAAGTCAGACCTCAAATAATGTTAATAAAACATGTTTGTCTTGTGGAAACTACTACTGTATATTTTTTCAACGCAGAAAGAGTTCAAATGATGACAGCTAACAGTGCAGTGGTCTGTTCATTTTTATACAGCTGCATGTTTTATGCTATTTTATTCACCTGTTATTTCTTCAGGGGGGTTGAAGGAAGAATCTCTTTGCATGTCGCAGGTTGAAACAGGTTGAAACTTCAACACAGGCAGTGGACTGAGGAACAGCGAGGTCTCGTAGTAGACCTAGCTAGCTGCTAGCTTAGCAACTGTCCAGTAGCATTCTGCTGCGGGAGGTTGTTCTCTGTTTTGTCTGTTTCCCATATCCAAGATGTAATGTAGGAACGTAATCCACGGAGCTTGGATCACCACCATCCACGGATCACCACCGTACGGAGCTAGGATCACCACCGCGACCAGAGTAGTATTACCCCCGACTTCCGGAAAATTCTGGAAAAATACGAGTGCGCATGCGCGATGACGTCAACTGGTAAAAGGTCTATTAAGACTCTCTGAAGCTAGATTTAAGCTAGATTTATAGTCGACGTGTCGCACAGCGCGCGAGGGTGCGCGCGTCAAAAGTGACGCGATATCACAGTCCCCGCCCCTGCGCGTTGGCCCCGCGCGTCATCTTGGCGCGTGTCGTGCACCTCCGAATTTTTGAAACTCCGCAAGCCTAGTGCGCGCGCGGTGGGTGCTACAGAATTTATTCGGGTGGGGACCTTCACGCCAGAGCCTGCAGCTGTCTGCACCGCTGTGGTCATGGAGACGGCATCGCGACGTATGGAGGAATGTTTTTATGTGATACAAATGTATTAAATTCACCTTCATCTCTGAGCTGGACTTTTGTTTTGTTGTTTTGCCAAAAGTCACGTGATCGCTTCCTCCTCGCTGACTCCATGCATTAAAACCGTAAGACACAAAAACTGTTGTTCTTATTATTCAGCATGCGAGCGGAGCATTTTTTTGTTGTTGTTGTGTGATTTCAAACAGTTCTTCTTCTACGGTAAATTTCTTCTTCTACCCTTTCTTGCAACATATGCACAGGTTTTAGAGGCTACTGCCACCTGCTGGCCCGTAAAAGAACAGCACTTTGCCATGCTCCGCCGTGCGTCAACCATAAACACAGCGGCAAAACTCTAAACGCAGAAGCCGCACGGCTCAGTGCGCGCGCAATTCGCGCGCAGAGGGCCAGCGGACCAAAGCGCGAGTATAAAGCCCGAGATACACTCATGCGTCCTCAGGTACGCCACTCTACGCGCATTTTGTGCGCATGTGTTTTGCTGATATGCTTCAGCATATGTCAGAAACTATACGCTCGCGTTCTCCTTGTTGTAATATGAGCAGCTGCACACGGAGGGGACTCAACTGAGCTCGCTGATTGGTTACTTGCTGACACGCCTACTGAAATGATTGACAGCCAGCTCATGTAGCGCCTTGAAGACCGCGGCGGTGTTCATGCGGTGTTTC
Source organism: Garcialebias charrua (assembly GCA_038048925.1). Lineage (NCBI taxonomy): Eukaryota > Metazoa > Chordata > Actinopteri > Cyprinodontiformes > Rivulidae > Garcialebias > Garcialebias charrua. The sequence continues at coordinate 31,998 of JBBPBX010003931.1, forward strand.
TACTATATATGTTGTAAAAAGTTCTCTCAGAAATAAAAATAATAACAGGGAGTGCTTTTCCTGCAGCACACAGCCCACCAGGGATATTTAAAACATCGCCGCACCCAGGTAGGACCTGAATTCATTCATTTCAATCATCGAGTGAACGGAGGAAGAAGCGGTTACTTGACTTTAGGCAAAAAAACAAAAGAAAAGGCCCGATCAGCGATAAAGAAGGGGAATTTATTTAATTTGTGTAACATACAAAACAGTCCGGCGCCGGGGAAGTTTATGTTCAGACACCGCGCATCGCGTATGCGTAGTAAAAAAAAACTTTTGCGCGTACGTGCCCTGAGGGGCTACGCGGGGCTACGCTTTTGCCACAGCGTACGTACGCTGCGTATAGGCGTATCGTGAGGACGCTCGAGTGTATCTCGGGCTTAACTCAGCCTTGAGCTTTACCACAGGAAGCTCACAAACTTTAACAGCAAACAGGAGGCAGCCAGGCAGGTCTTCACCACACACGTCCTTCTTACTCATGGTTCAGTTGGAAAAACTAAAAAAAATGCTAAGCATGATGGGAAAGACAACACAGACACTCCCCTTAACCAGTAAGGCCATAGATATAATAAACATTAGATAAGACATCCCCGCTGTTGGCCAATGGAGACCGACATCGTCAGACGGCGGCCATCTTGGTACAGACAGAACGCCCACTCTTAACATGAATGTGAATGGTGCATTTACTATTAAAATAACCATAACTTGCTTAATTTTCAACCGATTTTAAAACGGTTTGGTTTGTTATAAATGTGAGAGATGTTGTTATAATATGGTATACTTAAGATGGACGTTCACATGAAAATAACGTTATGTAGACACTGTATTGCACTAGCAATATACACAATAAGATTATATTTACATCTATTTCTAAATACATGTTTATTTCCAGCGAAATTAACTGACATATGTTACAATGCTAATAAATATTTAATACTATTTCACCAACTAACTGTTCTCTGGACATCATTCCCTCTAAAATGTTCAAACAGTCCTTTGATGTAATTGGTCCTTGTGTTTTGTCATTTATTAACAGCTGTCTATCTTCAGGTTTTGTGCCATCTGCTTTCAAACATGCTGTGGTCAGGCCTCTTCTCAAAAAACCAGGCCTAGATCCTACAGCTCTCTCTAATTTCAGGCCAGTTTCCCATCTGTCATTTCTATCAAAGGTCCTAGAAAAGATTGTTTTTATTCAACTTCAATCTTTTCTAGAACTCAACAACCTGTTTGAAAAATTTCAGTCAGGTTTTCGAGCTCGTCACAGCACTGAATCTGCACTGCTCAAAGTACAGAATGACATTCTTCTGTCTCTGGATGCAAAAAACCCTGCTCTGCTGGTGATGTTAGACCTCTCAGCAGCTTTTGACACCGTCGACCATCAGGTACTAATCAACCGCTTGTCTCAGCAGGTTGGCCTCCAGGGAGCTGTGCTTGAGTGGTTCAAATCTTACCTGTCTGGGAGAACTTTTTCTGTCATGATAGGCGATCTGTCCTCCTCTTCATCAACCCCTCTGACCTCTGGCGTACCACAGGGATCTATTCTAGGGCCAGTCCTCTTCTCTCTTTACATGCTGCCATTAGGATCAATCATTGCACGTCATAACCTGTCTTTTCACATGTATGCAGACGATTTACAAATCTATCTGCCAGTCACTCCCAACCCCTCACCCAGTTCAAACACTCTTGTCAACTGCTTAAATGACATTAAGCACTGGCTCTCTCAAAACTTCCTCCACCTAAACACAGATAAAACTGAATGCATTTTATTTAGTGCACCTGGTGACACCAGCAACATCCTTCCCAGTCCCAGTGTTGGTTTTCCCCTCCCCCACTTCAACCCGGTGGTCAGAAATCTTGGAGTGCAGCTTGACTCCAACTTAAAGTTTGATAAACAGATCAGTTCTGTTGTCAAGACCAGCTTTTTCCAGCTCCGTCTGCTCTCCAAAGTCAAGTCATTTCTCAGCCGTGGTGATCTGGAGAAGGCCATCCATGCCTTTGTGACCTCCAGACTTGACTATTGTAATGCTTTGTATGTTGGTATTAATCAATCCTCCATCTCCCGTTTACAGCTTGTACAGAACTCTGCCGCGCGCTTTTTGACCAACACACGAAAATATGAACACATCACTCCTGTCCTGTCCTCTCTACACTGGCTCCCAGTTCAGTTCAGGATACAGTTCAAGCTGCTCCTGTTTGTTTTCAAAGCTCTGAATGGACTTGCTCCTCTGTACATCTCAGAACTTTTGAAAGCCCATCAGCCCGGCAGAGATTTACGCTCTGCCAGTCAACACCTGCTGGAGGTGCCTCGCTCAAGGTACAAACAATGGGGAGACCGGTCATTTTCTGTTGCCGGCCCAAAAGCCTGGAACAGCCTCCCCCTTGAGCTGCGTGCCACCTCTGATCTGACTCTGTTCAAAACCAGACTGAAGACCCACTTGTTCAAAAAAGCTTTCAGTGTGTAACTTTTATTACTTTTGGTATTTTAATATGTAGCATTTTTTATTTCCATTGCCTTTTTATTTCCACTTGTTCAAATAAGCTTCCAGTGTGTAACTTTTATTACTTTTGGTATTTTAATATGTAACATTTTTTATTTCCATTGCCTTTTTATTTCCACTTGTTCAAAAAAGCTTTCAGTGTGTAACTTTTATTACTTGTGTTATTTTAGTGTTATTTTAGTATGTAGCATTTTTTATTTCCATTGCCTTCTTTTATTGCTGTTGTTTCTTATTCTATTTTCATTGATTTATTGTTCCAGTTTATTCATCTTTTTATCCTGTTAAGCACCTTGGTCAATGCAAGGCATTGTAGGAAGGTGCTATACAAATAAAGTTTATTATTATTATTATTATTATTATTATTATTATTATTATATAAATAGCATTATTATTAGTGGTATGAAAATAATTTATGCCAATTTTTTCCCTACACATGCAAATATTATGTAATATTAAATACATTATTACACAAACCTTGGTCAATATGTGTAGTTTATTTTTTTTAGATACATGAAAAGATTTAATAATCGGGAAATATAAATAAACAAACAAACAGAAATAAACATCTGATAGTGTGACAAGACTCTCAGTCCCTCGGTGCAACAGTAACTATTTAAACATTAAAACACTGAAACATATAATAATAAACATAAGCATAAAATAGTAAAACTGTAACACTGTCCTGAGTTTTTGCATAGTGGTAAATGAGTATGAAAATTTACACCAACTCTAAAACTAAAACACTAAACATTTAATGAACATAATACTGTCCTGAGTTTTTGCATACTAGTATAAAAAGTAAAAAAGTATAAAAAGTACAGTATAACTATAAAATAAACTAAAGGTTCTAGCATTGACATTTGCAAAGTGGCAAAGCAGCATATGAGTTAATGTACACAGTATATGCATGAGGTAGTAGTTCATGTTGTTATAGAGTGGCATATGTGGTAAGGCACATTGGGCATCCTTAAATAAGGCTAGTCAAAGAATACTGTATGTGTATCAGCAGTGGTGTAGATATAAAAGTAGTGTAAATGTAAACAGTAGTAATAAATGTAAGCAGTAGTAATAAATGTAAATAGTATTAATAAATGTAAACATTGAATGTAAACAGTAGTATGTAAACAGAGAATGTAAACAGTATTATGACTATAGGCAGTGATGTAATACAAACATTAGTGCAAATATGAGTAGTGCAAACAGAATGAGCACATGACCGAGAGTTTAGTGAATAACCCGTTTGATGACACAGAGTCCAGTGTTAAAATCTTTGTGTTTTTGGAGCTAATGCCCTTTAAAAAGGACTGCCTTGGTGAGCTTCTGTCTCATGTTGCCACTCTGTAAACGCAAATTATTACGTCTATTGGAGCATCCATAGGCTGCACAAAAGTCAGGCATCTTGTCAAAGAGTATTTCTGTAAAACACAAAGCAGTAATTAGTGTTGAACATACCAAACCGCTTGGAAATCATGTGCAGCTTTAGTTCAGTTAAAAACAAAGAGCTCCTAGTGATCTAAGAATACTAGGGAAATATTTGGAATACTAGCTAGCCCTTAATCAAAGGCTCTTGTTAATAGTCTGCTAATAAATACAGTCATGATCAAGACAGTCATTTAGACAAAAGATTAGTTTGTTATAAAATAGTTATTGGTGTAATAAAAACAGAATTTAAATTCTAGATTCTCGATGAGTGTGACACCCAAAACACGAATAAAACCTTTTAAAAAAGACGAAACTGCTGTCTGATTACCAAAGAAATCATAGCCACGTTAATAACGTTTTTAAAAAAATAAACCGTTTGTAAATCCGTCAAGATTACAGCGAGTTAAGCGTATTTTTGTTTGTATAAATCCCTCACCTCCATACGGTTTCCACAGCTGCAGCTAATGTTGCTGTCTGTGGCAAGATGGCTGCCGCTTGACGATGCCGGTGACTCCGCCTCAGCTTATCTAGTGTTTATTATATCTATGGCTGTGTCTCAATTCAGGGGCTGCATCCTCATGAGTGCGCATTTGTCGGCCGCATACGTCATTGCCCCGCGCGGAGGACTGTCCCAATTCGAAGACTCCTCCTCATGCGGCCGAGGAATGCGGCCTACTTCCTGCCGAAATCGAAGGATGCATTCGTGAATCCTTCAAGACGGAGGCTATCCCAGAATTCATAGCGCCAGCAGAGATTTCGCGGGGGGGGTGGGGGACTTTCTGCGTGCAGTGTCGGGGCTGCTGCGTGTTGTTGAGTCATCAGCTCGTTTTAACAACAACCTCAGCGCGAATATTCATTCAACCTTTATTTAGTCATCTCAAACAACCTCAGCTCGAATATATCTCATTAAAATTTAACTACAGAAACGACAAAAAAAAATGTGTGAGCTGAATATACAGTATATTAGTGTTTCTGAGTTTACTGTTTTTGAAGAACTGATTACAAATCAGATTATTTTACACGTGCGTAGCAAGGATTTTCTGAGGGGCAATCTTTTAAAACCCAGAGTGGACCTACAAAACGCAAGTTGTCCAGTAGCTCAGTTGGTAAATCAACTTGCGATTGGTGCAGAGATGCTTTTCTCGAAGCTGGTTCGAATCTCACTCGGTACGGTTAAAACTTATTTTACGTTTGTCTTTTATTGGATAAAAAAAAAGAAGGAGTTTCACAAACTCCTTCCTTTTAATCTCAGTCCTCATTTTTTTATCCAATAAAAGACAAACGTAAAATAAGTTTTAACCGTACCGAGTGAGATTCGAACCAGCTTCGAGAAAAGCATCTCTGCACCAATCGCAAGTTGATTTACCAACTGAGCTAATGGACAACTTGCATTTCAGAGGTCCACTCTGGGTTTTAACAGATCGCCCCTTATAAGCTGATTTGTAATCAGTTCTTAACAAACAGTAAACTCAGAAACACTAATATATATACATGTATTCAGCTAACTAATATATTTTAGCGGCGTCCCTTCTCTTTCCACACACACCAAGCGGCACACAAGAACTTCCCACCCACTTCAAGAGAACGCCCCACCCACTTCAAGGCCGGCAAACCTGAAGGCTAGACCGTCCCATTTCAGCAGTTTCGCTCAGCCCACCCGGTCTTGTGAGTGCGTGGCCTACTCGGCCCAGCTAGGCTGGGTCCTCATGAGGATGCAGCCCCTGAATTGAGACACAGCCTATGAGTAAGGCAGTGGATTTTGTTGTCTTTCCCATAATGCTTAGCAGTATTTTAGTTTTGAAAACTAAAATACTGCTAAGCATTCTGGGAAATCCCGTTTTTTAGTTTCGTTTTTGACTGTAGCACTGAGTTGTAAAATTCTTGTTGAATTTGATCAACAGATACAGATTTAAACAATACTGTACATTGAATTTACATTTATAAATTCAATGCATAGTTTAAATCTGTATCTGTTGATCAAAACCAACTAGAATTTTACAATTCAGTGCTACAGTCAAAAACGAAACTAAAAAATGGGATTTCCCAGAATGCTTAGCGGCAGTGGTGGGCAACGCTAATCCAAAAATTAGTTCCGCTATTTCTAAAGCACTAATTTATTTATTTAGGTCCGCAATTTCAAAAGCACTAATGTCTTATGAAAATTAGGGGAAGCTAATTCTAATCCGCTAATTAAATTCAACAATTGGTAGCAGCAAGTTATGCAATATTTGCACTACACTGCCAACTAGCGGTGCATGAACTGTTATACAGTAAGTTGTTTGAGTTTCAGAGTATTTAGTTTGGTTCTCTTCAACAGGTTTGACAAGGACAAAATGTACCCATTCCAAAGTCTGTTAGCTAAACTGCTGACATATTTGGCTGTTTTTTTTTTTCTTCTTTTGTTACTTTTAGTACCACTAGATCGCATGTGTCAAACTCAAGGCCCGTGGGCCAAATCCGGCCTACCATAACCGTTTCTGTGGCTCTCTACACCCTAGAACTTCAAGATAACAGTTGTAAGCATGTTGCTCTCAGGTGGTGGGTCCCCATCCCTACACTCCCTGGTCTCTCTGTTAATTGTCTTGCTTATCTCCTCCATTTTGTTGTCCAGGTGTTTGTGATTGTCATGCTGTGTGTTCATGTACCTGTATATAAAGTCAGGGATTTTTTAATTGATAAAGCTCTGTATATGTTGTATAACACAATCATTGTTCCACATTTAATCTATTGTATTGAGGTTTGGGGAAAAGCGTGCAAAACAATTACAAAGCCTGTTTTTATTTTACAAAAGAGAGCTGTAAGAGTAATCACCAGAAAACATTTCAGTCACCCATCAAACACCTTGTTTCTTCAGCTAAATTTATTGAAATTCCAGGAATTGGTAGAATATAGTATTTTATCAGTTATGTATAGGGCTCATAATAACACATTACCTTTAAATATCCAAAGAAATTTAGACAAAGTTATTACAATCTTAAAGGGACAGATATTCATCAAACCACAATTCAGAACCAGCTTAAAGGGACGGTCTACCTCAATTCAGGGAGTTGGATTGTGGAATGTTCTGGAGAGTGATGTTAAAAATGCAAAATCAATTCATTCATTCATTCATTCAACCTTTATTTATACAGGCTAGCCTCGTTGAGTCACGGGGACTCATTTACAAGAGGGACCTGTCTCACTCACACCAAACAACCATCCACTCTCACACTCACACCTAGGGTCAATTTAGAGTCACCAATCAGCCTAACAAGCATGTTTTTTGGTCTGTGGGAGGAAACCGGAGTACCCGGAGGAAACCCACGCATGCACGGGGAGAACATGCAAACTCCACCCAGAAAGGCCCCGGACCGGGATTTGAACCGGCAACCTTCTCGCTGAGAGGCAGCAGCTCTACCAGTTGTGCCACCGTGCTGCCCAATGTATACATTTAAGAAAAAGGTCAAAAAGGACTTGCTCAAAAACTATATATGATGTAGCTTAGTGTGTTTGTGTATTACAGTTAGAAAAATTAAGTAGAGTTATTCATTTTGTGATGTAGTTTGAAGGTTATCATTGGTTGAACAAACTGTGAAATAAATAAGGGGCAGATATAATAAGATTTCATCTTCTTTCTGCTCCTTTCATTTTATCCTACTTGTATTCTTGTATCTGATGAAACTGTTTTGTATTGTTCTTTTAAAATGAATGAATAAACATCAAATCAAATCAAATCAACGGCCCAGTCAGAGTCCAGAACCTGAACCTGAAACCTTCAGAGAGCTGAGCAGAAACCTCAAAGAACTGAAGCAACAATGGAAAGAAGAGTGGGTCAGAACTCCTCCAGAACCAGGAGAGAGACTGATGAAGTCCTGCAGACTGATGAAGTCAGAGAACCACAGAGGGTTCTGCTGCTGAAGGAGGTTCTGTTGGGTCAGAGGCACAAGCTGAGGTTAAATTTTAATGATTTTAGAACTTGTTAAAGATCATCCATCCAGCTAACTGTCTATCCATCCATCCATTCAGCTAAAAGTCTATTCATCCTTGTATCTGATGAAACTGTTTTGTATTGTTCTTTTAAAATGAATGAATGAACATCAAATCAAATCAAAAATAAGTCTGTATCTCTGTGTTTATCATTGTCCTGCATTGTCTCCTGTTGCCTCTGTCTCCTGAGTTCCTTGTGATTCCCTGAGTATGTAAGTTTGCTGCCCTGCGGACGCCATTTTGAAGAGTCCTAATGGTGAACTACTTTTTTTAAATCCAGCAGATTTGACCATTTCGTGAAACTCTCAAGCTCAGAAAAACTTGTACTATAACGTCAGCTATGAAATATATTTTTTCTCAGCAAAGAAACAATTGTTTTACCGTGTTTTGTTGTAAAATCCTGGCTTCTTTGGCAGTCGCGGACGCCATTTTGAAGAGTGCTAATGTGGCGAACTTTTTTTAAAATCCAGACGCGTCACGTAGGCCGCTGAGAAACATCCACAAGTTCAGTTCACCCTCCATGTTAAAAAGTCTTCGTCTGACTCTTCGAAAACAAGCAATAAGGCTCCAGAGTAACACACTGGCTGCTAACTGCTATAGAGAGAGCACACACCAAGAGACTGAGGGGGACGCTTTTTTGTGACGGACCACATCCGGCGCTGCTCGTAAATACGTTATTTCGTTTTTACTGATAGATAATTAGTTATTAGCGGTACTGCATTTTAAATAAAAATAGCACAAACCCGCTTATGAATTATAAAACTTAGTCAATCCGCTGTAAAGCTAACAGATTATTTAGCTACGCTAAAAGCGGATTAGCGCAACAGCGCTACCTAGCGGTGGGAGGCCCACCACTGCTTAGCGGTATATTACTGTTCAATTATAGTTTAAATCTGTATCCCTTGATCAAATTCAACAAACATTACAACTCATATTCATTCATTCAACCTTTATTTAGTCAGGTAAATCTTATTGAGCCTCAAGGGTTCATTTACGAAAGCGACCTGCTACAAACTAAAGAATGATGAACAGCAATGGTACAAGTACATTAAACAATAGACAAAAGAAAAAGAAAAAGTAGCAAAAACTAGCAAACATTATAATGTAGTGTAATGTAATACACTAATGTGTATACACCAATGTAATATAGTGCCAGAATCAAAAATAAAACTAAAAAATGGGGACTGTGTTGATTTCCCATAATGTTTAGCAGTATTTTAGACTAGTGTTCCGGGCACCATGAGTCAGAAGGACGTCTGTGGTAGAGACGTGCCTCGTTTTTGCCATTAGTTTGTGAATTACGAGGCTAAAGAGTGTCTTCTCTGGGTTTACCTCACACAATGTTAAAACAGAAGTCACAGAGCATGGTGCAATATACTGCTCTCTGACATCTAGAAAATATCGAAAATTTTGGCAGGCTGGTTCCGATATCCGATACTTGCCTCATGCAGGTATCGGTTACTGATACTGGATCGGATCAGCCCCATCCCTATTGATGTTATACAGTATCATTTTTTATTGCAGGGATCATTCATTTAGTCCTATCACTTTATCATGTAGGTTGATGGCAGAGTAGAAGTTAAGTAAACAATATAGGACTAAAAGCAAACTCCAGCAATCTTACTCTTCAACAGTTGCTCACTTATAACTTGAGCTTCAGTTGATGACTATTTTATATAATGTTGTTTTTAAGTTTAAAATGAAACCTAAAGTACTTTACTAATTACCTGTTCTTGTGTTCTTTTATACCAATCTTTATTGTCCTAGTACACCCAGTGACAATAAGTACAACCTTGTTCTCCTTTTCCATCTGTCCTATTTAGTTAACTACAGTAGTTATATAATAATAATCATTTTATTTAAAAGTGCCTTTCAGGACACCCAAGGACACTTAACAAACCAATACAGTGTAATACAGAGCAAACATTATCAGCGACAAATTGAAATATAAAAATACATAAAGGATATAAAATGGAAGATAAAAATACATTTAGTAAAGTTAGTGATAAGCTAGTCTAAAGAGATGTGTTTTCAGAGCAGTCTTGAACAGAGAAAGGGAGGTGGTGTTTCGAAGGTCTGGCGGTAGGGCGTTCCAGAGGTGAGGGGCAGAGCAGGTGAAGGCCCTGCTCCCCATGGTGGAGAGGCGGGCAGAGGGTACATGGAGATGTAGCGAAGAGGAGGATCTGAGAGAGCGTGATGGGATGGAGATTTGTAGGAGGTCAGATAGATAAGGAGGGGCAAGGTTGTGGATAGCTTTGAACGTGAGGAGTAGAATTTTGAAGATGATGCGTGATTTAACCGGGAGCCAGTGGAGCTGCTGCAGGACAGGAGTGATGTGGTTATAGTAGGAGGTTTGAGTGATGACACGGGCAGCTGAGTTCTGGACCATCTGTAACTTGTGGAGAGATTTGTTGGGGAGGCCATAGAGAAGGGAGTTGCAGTAATCGATACGGGAAGTCACAAGACTGTGCACCAGGATGGCTGTGGAGCGGGGTGTGAGAGAAGGACGGAGAAGGTTAATATTACGGAGGTGGAAATAGGCAGACCGAGTATATAAAGATGCATACATGATGTTTGAGTTTATGTTTTCTTTGCTTTCTTTAATAGATGAAAAGATTGGTGGCCTCTCCATCGTTACCATGGGAACTGACCCAAATGTCAGTTGTATAATAAAGTGAGGGCAAAGGAAAATTAGATTAAATGTGAGGCTGTGTCAGTCTGTTACATAGTCAGGTGTTGTTGGAATGTAGTGAAATTAGTTACAGTTTTCAATTCATCATCAGCATCTTTGTTTCTGTTTTTTATTCTCTATGTCTCTATTTGCAACTGATCAGCTGTATTAACTCAGGGACATTTGCTGAGTAGGGTTAAAAAGGGCGCCTTTTCACTCAGTGCAGACACTCAAATGTGTGTGAGGATGCACACATTTAAGGTGTCGGTGTGAGAATGTGTCCTTGCATGTTATTGAATACCCATTCAACTTTATTAGTGTGGGACAAGATGTGTGGGAGTGTACTTGTCTGTGTGGAACCATGTTCGGACAGAGAGGCGGAGCTTTTTTTAAACACTATCTCAGGCGTTACTAGTCGGAAAGGGGTGGGGGATTTTTTGGGCGGCCTCCCCCCCAATGAACAAATATGAAGCTGTCAAGGGAAGAATAGCTGCATTCACTGAATGACACTTATTTTCTCCCACTTTGCACAAGTGCAGTGAACAAAACAGTCAGAGGAGAGCTGAGGAAGACATTTTCAGCGCCTTCGACTGCAATGACAGACATGCAGCAATTACTTAAAGTCTAAGCAGACACCAAGAAAACAGGCGTTCCTGTGTAGCTTTGTCACTGCATTCTTTTAAACTACCTTGGGATTTTATTTTTTTGTGACGGGTGTTGCTGTGTGTCTGCAGGTGTGAGTGTGCGTGCTGATATAACAAATGGTGCAAGGACACGGTGGCATTCTAGAGACACCCCTTCCCCCATTTTTTTTTTTAGAGATAAGATGTCCTGACAGTTTAAGTTGATACAATTTGGTGAGAACGTGAAGCCATTATTAAAACAAAGTTATGGTAAAAGTCCACTACTTTCAGATGATGTTAGGGCTACATCTTGGTTACCTTGGTACAATTACATGCTCATGTGACAAAACCCCAGTCAGCAAAAATAGGTTTTGTAAATCGTTCTCCTATTCTCTTTAGCTTTTTACGTACGAGTAAAAAATGACAAATGAGGATGTGAAGAGGTTCTTTGAAACCAAAACAAGTATTAACAGTACTGAAGAAAAAACTTGGAAACAGCAGTCTGGTTTTCTCCTTTTGGAAACTTTTATGTATTTATTACCATAATTTTTGGACTAAATAAATTACCATATTTTTCGGACTACCCCCCCCCCCCTCCATATTTATAACACAATTTTTGGTTGAGATCTGACGATTTCATTCATTCTGACATGGAAAATATTGAACACTACCATTTTCAGCTGCTAGAGGGCTCTCGACTAATATGGCAAGCCAGGTCTCTCTTGTAAATGAGTCCTCGAGGCTCAATGGGATTAACCTGTCTAAATAAAGGTTGAATGAATGAAAAGTGTCTCATTAATAGGTAGAAGTGCCTATTAATGAGACACTTGGCTTGCCATACAAAGCCACCTTCATCTCGCTCCCAAACTCCTGGAGCTTCATTTTGCCACGCAGCCCAGGCAAAATGCAGCTTATTTGACCCTTCAAGTGCATTTTTAAGGAAAAATTCAACTGAGACACACCTTTGCTATAATGTTGAACAAACATATATATATTTAAGTGTTAATCTAGTTAAATTATTTTTAAAGTCCTAGCATGCACGCTCCTGCGGCCGCAATTTGGCAGCAAATTAATTTTTAGGCCTGTGTTTCCTGGTTGCCAGTGGTGACGCATAACAAAAGCAACTTGTCAGCAGCGACATATAATAGGTGCAACTTATATGGCGATGCACCATATTTATGATTTTTCCACTTTATTAGACATAATTGGACTGATGCGACTTATATGGCAGTGCGACTTTTAAGGCGGAAAGTATGGTAACTTTTCTATAACCAACCAAATCCCATTGAAATTACAGATCTCTTTTACAAGAGGAACCAGAGCCTGAAGGCAGTTTAATATATAATCCAAAGCAAGTACTGTAGTGGATTTTTCATTATTATTTTTGTTGTATTTTTTGTTTCTTTTGCTCCTTTTTGTAAAATCATTCAGCAAACAGCAGGACACATGGGCAACTCTTGTGCTGAAATAATTACAACTTATTTCTTACATACACTATGTTGTAGTACAATGGAGAATACTGTAGTTGTTGGAAATCAAGAGCAACCTTCAACGATTTGTGGAGGAGTATATTCTTCCTGTTTTGGAGAAGGAGTAGCCATACAGCAAGCTGCCGAGATCACAACCAGCTGACCAGATATACTAGGAAATCAAAATGGGATCAAAGAGCTGGTAGCTGAATACACCTTAAGGCTAACTTACCCAGAATGACTGTACCATCACCATGTCCAATGTTCACAAGTGTTTTCTGTCACCTACAAGGGTTAGAAATCAAGTGCACATTATATGCATCTCAGCCAATATATCTATTTATGTGCTGTCAGATTGCCCACACTTGGTTATCTAATAGCTTGGCAGCATTGTGTCACCCCACCACTGCCATGTGGCATAGGGGATCTAATCTGACCATGACTAATTTAAAAGTCCTTTGGTGCGGAAGTAGATAGCAGTGTCTCCCTGTGTCTCATCGTGCTTCCCTTCTGCCTCCTCCATCCTTTTTTTTTTCTTTTCCTAGCCTCTTACCCTCGTGGCCACAAGCCCATTTTCCCATTATGAGCAGGTGTCTTCCCACACTAGAGTGTGTCTTAATCAGACTAACAGACATGCTAGCCACACAGTACAACACACGCACAAACACAATTACACACATTAATTGAGTACACAACCATGGGTTTATTCATGCAATGTTAAATTAAGTACACACTCACACACATTCAAAGGACGTCCCACTGTCACCCTGCCATATGTCTAGGAGTGACACTTGGATGACACCAGCAGGATTATAAGAATGTATTTATTAGCCTTAGGAGCAGCAGGAGTGCCCAAACAGGCACTAAAGTACATTGGCTAAGGGATGCCAGAAAAAAATATCTAAAATACTAATATAACGATTAATAATGTACAGTAGTAGTGAGATGCAAATGTGGCAACACAAGTGCTGGTGAAGATTCTCAGTCGTCCAGGAAATGATAAATCAAAAAAGGCGTTCAATACAGAAACAACTGGACTTTATTTGTAACAGAAGATATTTCGCTTCCCATCGGGTGTGCTTTCTCAATTCAATGAGGAGACTGTGAGAGAGTGTGAAGTTATAAACAGGCTGAGCCACTGACACGCACCAACATATGTAAATTGGAAGCTAACACACACACATACTTGGGATAACACGTGCCTGTGACCCATTCAAAGTTCAGTGTGTGAAAGCAGACCTTACAGAAAACACACACACATCCTACTGTATGTAAATTGACAAATCACACCTCACACATTGATAGCAGGGACCTGTCAAAGTCTTGTTAGTCTAATTCACAAACGAAGCTCCTCTGTTCTCATCAGGTGAGAAACGTCTGGGAATCAGCTGCAGGGCCGCACTATAAGTTTTAGAAAGTTGAAATCTTAGACCTCCTCCTTCTTCTGTTACAAATAAAGTCCAGTTGTTTCTGTATTGAACGCCTTTTTTAGAACACTAGCAAGTATTTAGCTTCAAGTCTAAAGTAATTTCAAAACACAGTACTTGGAAATTGGTTTTTGAAGTCATACTTAAAGAATTAATGGTCTTTAAAAACCTTTACAGTATATTATGACATAGAAAAGTTTAATTGTATGATCCCCTAACACCTTTGAAGCAATTAAATCCCATTTTATGTATAAGAAGAATTGTTAGACAAAAGATGTCAGAGACATGAAGTGACAATTTATGTATGTAATTTGTATCAATGAACCTATTGCTAATTTGCTTGTGTAAAATTTGTTGTTTCACATTACACCAAATGACACGGAAGTAAAATATCAAATTAAACAAAAACTGGACATTTTGGAATGTTAGTGGACACTTCAAAAATATTCCATGTACAAACACTTAAAACTTGAACAGTAATGGAGAAAATAAACTTGAATAAACTTCACTCGCTCTTGGCCACACCCACTTCTCCGCTCTTCCCGCAAATCAGCTGATCTCAGTTGGTCAACTGCCAGAGGAAGTTTATCCTTCAGTAAGAGTTGCACAATGGAGCAGCAGGTGCTAAATAATTTAAAATAATTTATTTTAAATAAAATATCCATGCGGATCGTGCGGCTCATCCATTAATCAGCCATTTGTGTGTCGAGTTCTTATTTTGAAAAACCGCAGTAGAGCAAATCTGCGATAAACAAATTGCAAAGTAGCAAGGGACTACTGTAAATAAAAGCTTGAGAGCCATCTTGACTTAGACATAAACAACACATTTGTAAATGCATTAAGTTAATATTCTGATTAAGATATTATTTTATTAACTGAAACTGAATAGCAGCAAATTCAACACTCAATCATTCAACACTTGCTCTCCTCAAGGGCGGACGTCTCCTTTCGGTCTCCGCTTTGCTTTTGCTTTGTCTTGTCTGTAAAACTGTATGAGAGCATCTCTTCTACAAAATCTTCCGAATCATAACTATGGACTTCAATTTGTTCAGTTGGTCCCTCAACACAACTGATAACATTTCTTCAAAGAGAAGACAGGCTGTAGGCGAGCCGATTTACCCTGTTGGCATGCACACAGCTGGATATCTCATGGAAGACTTGATGATGTGTCTATCTCTGCTGTCATCTGTGGATCTCAAGGAAACATATTTAATTGGATTCATGATAACTGGTTCCTGCTTTTTGGATTTGGCTGGTTCCTGGTCTATCAACAAACAAGGAAGACGTCTGCGGCAAATCTGGACCTGGTCAGGCTGCCTGCCTTACATGATGGCTTGGTTCATGTCTCGAGAACCCAGACTTTTGACTGAATGGATTAGATCTCTGGGATTTTCTGAGGCACGTTCCATTGTTATGGTCATTTTAATTTGGACATTTTGGAAGCGAGTGGACCGACACAGACTGAAGGTAGATGTCATTAAAGTTCTGCCTGTCCCCAAAACAATTGTGTTTATCTAAAATTTGGTTCACTGACTGGCCTTGACAAGCCCTCTTATCTCAACACGCCTGTAGAAGTTTTGTAAACCTGACACTCACCCCTCTCAATCCTTCTACTGGGGAATTCCACTGACTTTTCAGAGGAGCCCAGCTAAATAAACATTTTGTCATCATTTCAGGACTCTGGATTCACCTCTGGCTGTCCTTGGCAGACACCCCCACCCCACCCCACCCACTGAGTGTGCACAGATCTCCAGAGGGAACTACTGTATATGAACTGAGTGATTCTATCTGAACTCTGCAGTGCCTCTACGGGCTGGCTGCTCACCGCCTTTGAGTCCCCTCCCCCGACCTCTGCGTAATGTCGGCGTCATTATGTGCTTGTGTGTGAGATTTTTTTTCATTACCACATTTTTTACCTTCAAGCAGAGGTCAAAAATGTGTTAGGAATTTTTTTTGTCTCCACTCTATGTGTAATTTTTCACCATTTTTATTGTCTGTCCAGACAGATCTCACTTGTATGAGTCTTCGAGGCTCAATGTGATTTATCTGTTTAAATAAAGGTTGAATGAAAAAAATAATCTGTCACTTCTCAATTTTATTAAATTCCCTTTTCATATTTAATAGTAGGGCAGCATGGTGGCACAGTTGGTAGAGCTGTCACTTCTCAGCAAGAAGGTTGCTGAATCGAATCCAGGCCTGAGGCTTCTCTGGGTAAAATTTGCATGTTCTCTCCGTGCATGTGTGGATTTTCTCCTGGTACTCTGGTTTCCTCCAACAGTCCAAAAATATGCATGTTAGACTAATTGGTAACTCTAAATTGTCCCTAGGTGTGAGTGAGAGAGTGAATGGTTGTCTCTATTAGCAGGTAAATATTGGATGGATGGGTGGATGGATATCCCTTGTTACTCTTGTTAACAGTGTCACTCGGAGTATCTTTGACATGCTCCAATATCAAGTTGTTGACATTAATTTGACCTGCCAATGTCACACACTCAGGCGATACTATGCTGCCCATAAAAATACCACCTTGTTAGTAATTTACACATTTGATTTGAATGTGGGCAGTACAGTGGCGCAACTGGTAGAGCTGCTGCCTCTCAGCGAACATGTCCCTGGTTTAAATCCCGGTCTGGGGGCCTTTCTGGGTGGAGTTTGCATGTTCTCTCTGTGCATGCGTGGGTTTTCTCCGGGTACTCCGGTTTCCTCCCACAGACCAAAAACATGCATGTTAGGCTGATTGGTGACTCTAAATTGTCCCTAGGTGTGTGAGAGAGAGTGAATGGTTGTTTGTCTTGTTTGTCTCCATGTGTCCCTGTGATGGACTTGTGACCCGTCCAGGGTGTGCCCCGCCCCTCGCACAGTGATTGTTGGACATGAGCACCGGCGACCCCCGTGACCCAAAAATGGAAGAAGCGGGTAAAAGATAATGAATGAATGATGGATGGTTTTCAATGTGCGTTTGTCTCTCAAGTGAAACAACATTAAAGCAGAAAATACTAATCATTGTTTAAAACCTTTTTTGCACTTCCGCAGTACCTTGAGATGGTAAACAATAAGTACTTAATCACCAGTAGAAAAGTGATGACCATTAGTTTAAAAATAAATACTGTCTTAAAGTAGTTTTGTTTTTCGTTTCTGCAATCCATTGTTCAAAGAGACGACTTTTCCCTGTATGAACCTTGATACTGTAGCGTATTAAGAGGTTTTCTATACTGAAATTTTGAGTGAAGCAGTTGATAAACAGAAACTACTTTTAATATTTAAACAATAAAACAATTTAACAAGGTAAAAGTAAAGACATTATTTGCTGTTCTTATTTCTCTTATTTTCTTTCCCTATTATCCTGCTTTGATGCTTTAAAGAGGCAAATGAACTCCAGGTGCCTTGAAATCTCTTAATGAACTCTCTGTTACCCCTCTCTGTGTGTCCTGCATACACTGAGCTGGAGCAGCAGCACAGTTTATTCTTTTTTTTTTCTCCCTCTGGAGGACAAGTGGTTACAGAGATCTATAGTTTGACACAAAGTGTACATTCTGGCACATCTGTATATGTATGACAGTTCATGGATACTTACAAACACACACATACAAACACACGTCCCACCTGTCGACCACCATAATGGACAGTTACAGTCAATAAAACCAATAGCAGTCGCAATACATAATAAAAAACATATGAAAGCAAACCAAAAACAAACAACAAACAAAAATATAGATAATCAATTTAATTACGGTAGTTAAAATAAACTTAAATTGGACTAAAAATCAACATCTCAGGTGGTGTCAAAAGCCAATGAGAAAAGATTAGTTTTAGGAAGTGATTTAAAAACGAACAGGAAAGATGCCCGTCTGATGCACAAAGGCAAGTCGTTCCACATTTTAGGAGCAACAATGGAGAAAGCACAATCCTCTCAAAGTTTTAGTTTTGCTTTTTGGACACTGAGGAGCAGGCAACCAGTGCAGCAAGATTAAAACAGCGAAAATATGGTCATGCTCTTTTTTGTTGTTGTTGTAGTTTTTGTTGTTGTTGTTGTGCCAGTTAAAAGACTTGCAGCAGCATTTTGGACCCTCTGGAGATGAGCTATGTAAGAAGCGTTGACCCCTATATAAAGTGCATTACAGTAATCCAGTCGAGTGGTCATGAAGGAGTTGATTACTGTCTTAAAGTGCTTTCCATTAAAAATGGGCTTTACTTTAGCCAGCTGTCTCAACTGAAAAAGCCTGATTAAACCACTGCCCTGATTTGATTGTCATACTTCATATTTTGCACTTTGACCCCCAGGTTTGCGATTGCTGGCTTAGTTTATTGAGGAGCCAAGGAACACAGATCTACATGTGGGGTGTCAGTGGATGTTCCAAATAACATAACCTCAGTCTACTTCTAATTCAAATGCAAGAGGTATAGCCATCCAGGTTTTTATGTCCTTGAGAAATTTCAGAGATTCAGATTCAGAGATTCTTTATTGTCGTTCACACCACATGTGGCACATGTGGTAGAACAAAATTATGTACGCAGGGTCCCAGTTACATCCAACAATAAAATGTAAAAGAAAAACAGTAATAAGATCTAAGATATGAACTAAGAAAAACATAAACTAAATGTACACTAAGCACTAATAGCATAAAAACAAGGAACACAATACGCCGAACAGCAGCACAAACATGAGTCTGTGTGAGCAGATGAGCATGAATGAACACAGCAACATGAAACAGATCAGCAGCAACATGATGTGATTCTTCACAGTGATTATTTCAGTAGTGGTTTGGAAGGAAATGAGTCCTCCTTGTTAAATGGACATGAACCTGACAATTATCTGTATTCAAGTCAAAATAAGTTATGTGCTTTCGAAACATGGACCCAAGTGGAAGGAAAAAAAAAGAAAAAAAGAAGGGGCCCTAAAGGGAAACCCTGTAGGATCCCACATAAGAAAGGAACAGCTTCTACCCTGAAGCTTTTAGACTCATAAATCCATAACCAGGATAATCACAGTAAGAAAAAAATCACCCTAATACCACCTTAATTGGTAATATGTGACGTATCTGTGCTGCTGGCAATCCATGCTGCTGATCTCATGCTGCTGATTATCTCATTCTGCTGCATTCATTCATACCCAAACAGACTCATGTTCAGCTGCTGTTGTTCTGCCATATTGTTTTACATTAGTGTTTAGCATATCTCTTAGTATATACGGTATCTAATTTTTACACTATATATTTTTGCTATAGTTAGGTGTAACTGGGACCATGAGTACTGTAATTTCATTCCACCTTATGTACCACATGTGATGTGAATGACAATAAAATTGACTTGAACTTGAAAGAAGCAGAAAAGGACACAAATTCACCATAGTTGACACAGAAAGTTTGCTCACTCAGCTACGTTCTGAATCATACCCATGCTGTGCCCGTAATGCCTGCCCATTGCTCCAAACAAGAAAGCAAAATCTGATGGCAAAAAAATGGCAAACTAAGCCGTATTTGTGCATTTTTGTTCCACAGTTGAGGCCATTCTCTTAGTCCCTTTCAGAAGATTTTAGATTATGTGATATTATAAAACTGGTCTTAGAAGAAAAAAGTGGTTGCTCAAATCAAACATAAAGTAGAGAAAGGGTCAATTTGGCACTGCCAAATCATATCAAATAAATGATGTAGAGAAAAAGAAAGAGAGACCACCTCATTAGGACAAATGCAGCCACAATAAAGAGAGAATGAGAAAGCCACTGAGAGACCACAGAAGAGGAACAAGCAAATGAAGGGTGACACGGATTGGAAAAGAACATATGTTAGGCTCAGGCAGCAAGCATGGCTAGCTTTCTAGCTTCCTTAAGCTCTTTTCACAGCTATGGATGTACCGGTATATGGAATTGGCAGGCGGGTAGCTGGCTGGCACTTGTGGCTGCTCAGTGGTCTTGAACCAGCCTATTTGAAAGCCTGATGTGTTTTATTTGGGCCTGCTTCACACTGTCATCTGCGCTCAGAGATAGTCTGTAATTGAGAGTCAACTCTAATCTGCATGGTGAGAAGCTGAGGAAAGCCTGTGCATTGAAGAAGAACTGGGGTGCTTGAGTCTATGGAGGATAGCCTTATCACAGCATAAATCTTGTACAGTAGCTTTTTACAAGAATGCGGATATTATTGACAAACAGTTTTAACGCTTTGTGGTTTCTTTTCTTCATCTTCACACAGTTGACTTTATATCCTCCTCATCCCATCCTTTCTTGTATCTTCCACAGGACTGTAACTTACGTGTCCATCTTCTTCCAACTTTCGCTGTCTGGGAAAAAACAGGCTGAACTCAAGGTTACCACTGTCAATTAACTTTTTCAAGCCTTCCTTTTATCCCTCCACGCCAGTTACTCTTTTCTCCCTCTATCTCTTGCATTCTCTATCTCTCTTTTCTTGCAAATCTCTCACATTGCTGTCCTTGGGTTTAAACAAAATGACTTCTTCCTTACTGAACGAGCAAAAGGACTGTTTTTGTATGTCTGTGTGAGCATGCACACATGCTTTTTTAGTACATTTCAGTTAAATTATTATTATTTTTCTTCTCCAATACATGGTAAACCTTGGGAAGCCAGTAAAAGCTCTTTGGAACTAGAGGAACATGGTGTTTAAAAGTCTAGACCCAGCTTCTAATGGTACCACCTAAGACAGTTCAAACACATGAAAAGTGTTCTGTGTGTGTGTAAGTATAAATGTGAGTCCATTTATACTCATATTGTTACAGTTTGCCCAAACAAACTGTAACAACATCACACACCCTGTTTGTATGTAGCTCAGACTAGCAAACAGCCAATGAGGATGTAGCGATGCAGTTTAGCTCTGAGGTTAGGTCGGGAGCTGTACAGTATGTGCTGGGGGGCAGGGAGCGGCTCAGCAAGGCAAAGCCCTTCTGTCTCCCTGTCATCCCCTAATGTCATGGGGGTTGAAGGCGCCAGTGTGTTTGTGTGTGAGCGTTGCAATGATGCGGGTGGGCGCACAGCCGAACGGGCACTTGACTGGCACTGTGGCACTTTAGCTAGCAAGTAGCTGCTGGCTTGGCGTCACTCCAGGTTAACTCGGCGTGCTGTGAGGTTTTTTGTATTCGTGTGTGTCGGGTGATGTGGCACCAGATGCCACTCCATGTGCCCAAATTCTGTTTGACATTTGGAGTGTGCAGAAGCGGTCACACAGGAAGGAAACAGAGAAGAGGAGGGAAATTTAATAAAAACTAAACAGCAGCCTCAGCCATTGTTGTTGTGCACCAGTCAGAACTGACAAACATGCAGACTCAGACAAAGCCACCCAGGCATGCAGACCCACTAAAGTCATAAAAACACACCCATTTTTCATCAATTGGATTATGTCCAAATACAGTTTTTCACATAGTCAATGGGAGGCCAGTAGATAAAAAGTGCAAAGGGAACAAGATTCAAGAAAGAAGTTGAAGCACTTAGAAGAGAGGTGGAGGGTATAAACGGAAGTTGAGTGAAAAATGGGCTTCTGTGTGCATGTGTGAGGGGGGTAATTTGATTAAGCAGGCTGGCAGGAGGAGGAAGTGGCAATGGTTTAGGTGACAGGTTGATGTCAACTTCTCCTGGCATGGTCTTCGCTCCCACTGGGAGGAGATTGAGTTGAAGGAGGAGGGAACAAAATCATAGCAAAGCAGAACAAGAAAAGGTCAGATTTATAAAGAAAGTGGGTGGAGGGACGAGTGCAGTATTTTGTGCATGTAGCCATATAGTTTCTGTGAATTTCATTATTTAGGTAGCAGACATTACAACTTTAGAGCTATTTCTTATCATTTCATCAGTCTTTTTTTAAACTCTAGATTTTCTCTTGTCTTGCTAATACTATGCCTAGTTTAGGATCATTGCTGTAAAATTATCACCAAGCTTTTTCTCAGTATAGCAAAACTACTACCGGTATGTGACTTCAGGAGCCCTTGAAGGCTATCTTATTCTGTTCCCAACATGTATTTTAGTAGCTGAAATCCCAACACACATCCACACAGACTTGAAGACTCATTTAAATGCAGAAGGTTAGAACTGGTGTCTAGCATCAGGTCTCATAGTAATTATTTTAAATTGCTGAGAGGAACACATGTCCTGGTGGGATATATTACCCCTACTCTAGACAGAGATGAATTTTGACCCTGCAACTATGTATACTACAACCCCCACAGCTTTTTAAAAATATACATATATAAAATATATATGTGCATGTTTGTGACCTGCTGCACAAACACGTATGTGTTTGTCTTTTCAATACACACACATGTGAGTGCCAGTGTTTTTAGTTAGTGTAATGTGCATGGTCCAGTGGAATATTAATGTGAAAACAAGGTCATAGGATTGAATCTATATGATTATGTATGTACAGTATACAGCACGTGGAAATGTGGATTTGCAATCCTGGGTTGGTGTTCTGTGATTGCATCTTACTTTTTATAAAATATATGTGGAGGATCATAGTGACTCGAGCACCCATTCATCTACTGAACAAATACACATCTACTGAACACACTCGCACCATCTGTCATTTTGTTATGTTTCCATTTCTGTCTTTTTAGATTAGATGTTTGATCAAGTTAATCATAAGTGAATGTGTCTTTGTGCACTCTTATTAGTGCTTCACTGTACTGACCTTTGTAATAGACAATATTTAGCTTCTCTATCCAGTTTTGTGCAAGTCTATTCTTCACAACACCAAGTAAAATACAATGTTCCATACTAAATTAAAATATCTAATTTTTTGCTCCAAATAAACGTTCCCATTTATGCTATTAGTTTATTAACAGATATCAAGTATTGCGAAGTTGCATTTGAATTCGGTTTCCTGGCAACAATTTAACTTTGTGTTTTGAACAAGTTTGTAGTTTTTTTATATGAAATTTTGTTTGCTTGTTCTTTGCCAAAAAGTATACCATATTTTCATATAACTGTTGCTGTGCATGAGTGGGTCTTGAGTTTTAACGTTTGACGCTGAGATTAATATGCCTTATGAGTGGTGCAGTGGACTTGATTTATTTACAGTTTTCAGGTATTAAGCTAAACAAACACAGTAATACACAAACTGTAAAACATTCTCATGAACCACTCAATACACTAGTCAAAAAAATCCAACATAAGGCCGATCCATACTTTTACCAGTGGACACATAGCTAATTTCAAGGTTCAAGGCTCTTTATTGTCATTCACATCATATGTAATACATGTGGTGGAACGGAATTGTGTAATAAAGACACCAGTTACACCCAAAAATAGCAATAAAAGAGTATAAAGTATAAAAAGAAAGAGTATACAAGGATCTAAGAAACACAACAAACCAACAAATGGTTGTGTTTACAAATGTGTATGTGCATTTATACAGTATACTGTATATATCATGAGCATGCATCACTCAACTCACAGTCATGTGCTCATTCAGTTTGCACTACTTCTCATATTTGCACTAATGTTTGTATTACATTACTGCCTATAGTCATACTACTGTTTACATTCACTGTTTACATTTATTACTACTGTTTACATTTATTACTACTGTTTACATTTACACTACTTTTTATATCTACACTACTGCTGATATATATATATTCTTTTTACTAGCCTTATTGCATATGCCACTTTACCTCTATACCAATATCAACTACCTCATACATATACTGTGTACATTAACTTCATATGCTGCTTTGTCACTCTATTACAAATGTCAATGCCAGAACCTTCATTTTATTTTATAGATATACTTTTTACACTTTTATACTACTATGCAAAAAACTCAGGACAGTATTACACTTTTATTATTTCATTTTATGCTTATGTTTATTAAATGTTTTAGTGTTTTTAGTGTTTTAGTGTTTAAATGGTTACTGTTGCACCGAGGGACTGAGAGAAATGCAATTTCAATCCTGTGTATGTCCTGTACATATTGCAGTTTTGACAATAAAGTTGACTTTGACTTTGACTTTGATATCACACCTATTTGGGAATCCTAAACATGGGCATGGCTGTTATGTCAATGAGTTTTCCTAAAACTCAACCTTCACATTTACAAAGAAAGTGTCAGTAAAACTCCTCTTATGAAAGATGGCTTCACGTCAAGTATGGTTTTCTGGGTGGGCAGAATGTACAGTAATTGAATAAATTTTATACAACTTTAATTGTCGTGTGGTAGAATGTAGTGCTTCATAAATCTATCTCAACAGAAAAAGAAGTTACTGAATCATAAAGTGCAATGCACACTTTCCCTGTCCGTACTTTTCCTCCGTCCCTCTCTTCCCCGTACTTTAACTCACACCTGAACCTGTCAGCTCTGTGTTGCAGAGAATTTTCCGGCAGCTCTTCGACATCTCACTCTCGCCCTGCCTGTCAAAGAGCGCTGAGGGCAGAGAAAGGGAGCAAGAGGCTGCACTGATGAATCCTCTCGCAGAGCAGAGAGTGCACCTCGCAGGTAATCCTATAAAAAGCCTAGGTGAGCTGCTCCTCTGC
Source organism: Garcialebias charrua (assembly GCA_038048925.1). Taxonomy (NCBI): domain Eukaryota; kingdom Metazoa; phylum Chordata; class Actinopteri; order Cyprinodontiformes; family Rivulidae; genus Garcialebias; species Garcialebias charrua. The sequence goes on from JBBPBX010003931.1 coordinate 56,581, forward strand.
TTCCCGCTCATTATAGCCTCTTTATCCCGCACTGCAGCCGATGCTCTGCTACTATTGGTATATTGGATGGTGGCGCACAAGGCGAAGGGGGAGTTGGGCAGGTGGGGGCAAAGAAGAGACAAGGGAGAAGGAGACCTTCTCACTATGCACACCATGCTTGCACATTGCACCGCATGCGCCACATCTGTTAGACTTTTTTGTAACTCTTTTTTCTTCTTCTTCTTCTTCTTCTTCTTCTTCTTCTTCTTCTTCTTCTTCTTCTTCTTCTTCTTCTTCTTCTTCTTCTTCTTCTTCTTCTTCTTCTTCTTCTTCTTCTTCTTCTTCCCCTCTCCTTCTTTTCCCCTTTTTTTTCTCTCCATGTCCCTCCCTCCCCTCCACTCGCCTCTTGGTTCCTTTTTTAATCTTTTATTCATAGCTTAGCAGGTGATGAAAAATGTATGCCCTGAGTCTGGCATTGAAATAAATGCAAAACGAAAACAGAAGCAGTTTATACTGACAGTCTGAATATCTCTATCTAGAACAAGGCTGCTCGCTGCAAATCAGGAAACCCAGTGCTCTCCTGTTAACTCTGCCGTGTAAATGATGCTTTGTGGCTTCCCGTGAAGCCAAAAGATTAGCCTGTTTTGTTTCTTCCCTTTACTCACCTCCTTTCATCTCACCAGAGGGGAGGGACGTGGGCACTTTCTCTGGGCACCATTTCTCAAATCTTTTCAGTTCCTCTCCTCCTATATCCACTCCCTCTCTTTCCCTAAGCCCAACCCTTTTACTCCTTCCACTCCCACAACCCCTTACCGCAAACGACTTGTTTTGTGTTAGCCGATCAAAGTGGGCAAAGTGTTAGATTTGTTGTGCTATGTGCTGGTTGAGCATATTCTCTGGAGTATTGTCAAACCGTGAGTGAATTATATCTGTGCGAGTCAATGTAAACCCCATTTTAGCAGAAGCTTTAAAGTCCCTTGCCTGCCTTAAAAACACATTCACGCATACAGACGCACACATACCCTCTGGCTCTTGAGGCTTATAGGAGTGTCTATCCCTCTCTTTGGAAGTGTTATACAGAGGCTAACCCTTCCCACAAGTCCTGCCATGTTACTGCTGTTGGTTTTGAAAGTGGTCTACTCCCTCTCATCCTTTTCCACCCTTCATTTAACGTCTCTGTTTTGTGTTACTCTATCCCACATTTGGGAAAAAATACACATAAAAAAGACTGTCAGTAAATGCGTCATTAAAACTTGTACACAAGAGTTGTGTAGAAATGAGTTGAAACCTCGTGCTTTTGTAATAGTGGGTTTGTGTCTGCGTTTGGTGTGTAAGAGACCAACAGGAAGAATAAGACCATTGCACATAGACATGAGTGGAGTGGATGCTGCACAGTTGCATGTGTGTGCATATCTGGAGCGTTGTCAAGTCCTGCTGTCAGCTGTAATGATGTGTTGTGGTGGAGTGCTGAGAGAGAAGAGGCCGGCTTAGCCTCAGCAATGGATCTAACTACCGGTACCAATCTGATACTGTCTGACAGCCAGGGAGATGGGCAGACCAAGGTTTAGAGATGGAGGTTGAAGAAGGGGAGCAAGACCCGATTTAGGACAGAGAAAAGGGACAGCAAGACGTCTGAGCCTAGAGAAAAAGCAGTCCGTGAGGAGACGTGTGAAGGACAAGCCGAAGCTAAAATCAGATGAAATTAACTTTTTCTCTTTACAGATCTTTGTGTACATAGCTGCTTGTGTTGTTGTTATAGAAACCATAACTGGTATGGAACGGATAGACATGACCCCTCCATCAGTCATTTGTGGACTACCTTTGTGATTCCTCAGGTTTTGTATTTTGTGTTGTCCCCAGATTATGGTTTGTTTTATTTTGAGTCAACTAATTGGAAAAGTGAGAGGAACACTAAACTGTGTGTGTTGCTCATTTCATGGACAAATGATGGCAATAAAAAAAAAAATACTATTGGCAACATCTTTTTCAGGTAATAAAACTCCTGGCTTGTGTCTCAGATAGCCTTTCAGTCATGTGTCTCTTGTCATGGCCCAGGCCTCCCTTGTAAGATATGTGTGATCTCAATGGGATTTGCCTGGTTAAAAATAGGTTAATAAATAAATTTAAAATTTGTCATTCAAATGTCCAGTGTTGTAATGAATTTTAAAATGTGTGTGCACTTTAATTTATACCTATTTTTTAAGCACTCTAGCACTGAAAAAAAAGATAGCCTATATTTCAAACAGCTGGAAAGCTTTTCTGTTCATATTAGTTGACTAAGAATAGGTTTGGTTTAGGTTTATTGTCATATGCAAGTCAACACGAGGTCAACAATGCAATGAAATGCTCAGGAGAAGAAGAACTGTCTCGACTTTCCAAAAAGAAACAAGAAATGCCAAAGCATGCAACAAAAATACAAAACAAAGCACCAAAAGTGGAAAAAGAAATTCATCTACAGCAGCATGGTCCTATTAGCAGAGGGGTACTGACTGTTAACAGCACTGTCCCATTAGCAGCATGATGATAATAACGGCCGCGGCAACGGACGATGACTGCCCTCCAGAACCAGGTCCGGCAGACACAGAACATCCAAGGTTTCCCCGCAGAACCAAACTATTCTGTAGAGTTCGGTCCGTGTAGGCAGGTGGAGGATCAAGGAGACGGCCGCCATGACAAGCCAGAGCCTGAGCGAGACGGGAAGGGGGCCGGGAACTGAACCACGATGGCAGGATGGCAAGGCACGACACACAAAACTCCACAAGTGCATTGCAATCATACCTGTAGTGTGGGTGTGCAGTGTAGGCACAAAAAATTTAAATAAAAAAACAACAGGAACAAAAAAAGAACAAGTCAAAGCAGAGCGCCAATCAGTGCTGCCATACTGTGGCACACGTGACATCACACGTGCATGTGACGTCACACTTAAAGCTCCACTGACATCATCTTTTAACTTTCCATAAAATGGCACAACATATATATATATTAAGATTGACCTCTGATCGTTTTTGCTAAAACAATGTTAAATTAATTAAAATTCCTCTCAAAAATAGTGTAAAATTAGCGCCTTTTTTTTACATGATAAATACTATTTTCCCGTCGCGCGATTATGACGTCAGACACAGACGAAGATGCAAACGCATCCGTCCGATTTAGCCATTTATAACTTTATGTTTCAGAGAAGCCAAAGTTATTTCGAGTAAACAGCAGGTTATAATTTTTTTTCAGTTCTTGGCATAAACCAACACAGACATGTTCCCGTTTTTAGTGTTTTACATGCTTTATATTAGTAGCTGTATTATGATGCGAAGCCACGGAGCTCCCAGGCGGGAGCTGAAACAGCTGCCGTAATCAGTGCGCACAACCCGGCATGAAAAAGAAAAACACACCGCTGGCTGAAGCCCTGAGCTCGATGGAATGTCCGGCGTAAAACTAACTTGACCGCGGTTTAATGTGACGCAGATGTGTTTATATAGCTCTGCTCTGCAAACATTGAACGTTGTTGTCTTGCGGTGTTGAGTGTAAAATATTTCCGTGACACAACGCACATGTTACGATGAAAAGTCGGCTAGCTGCTAGCATGCACTCACCAGTGTTGTCCGAATCGATCTTGCCACAGGAACAAGCGTCCAAGCTCCATGTAAACAATCCATCTTGCAACAGGAACAAGCGTCCAGCTCCATGTAAACAATCCATGAACAAACGACCCGCTCTTTCCAAACGATGTCAAAACAAACCCAACAGAGTACTCAGTCAGCCCCTCACGCTTGTAGCTGCCTGCAAACTATGAACTGGATTTCCTGAATGTGAGGCGGGTCTTGTTACTCTGGGTTCATGAGACAAGCCTCCGTTCAGGAAATCCATTCCATAGTTTGAAGCCAACGTGCATCATGGGTTGGATCGATACGTAAACAAGGCTGGTATCGGTATGTGCCATGAGCATTGGTTCCGCTTCTGCTCGGAGGGCGGGCCAGGGTCCATCTTACACGGGCACGGGCCCGTGAGTAGAACCGCCACAGACTTTGGCTTCTCTGAAGACAAACCGCTAAAATATAACGTTTTAAATGGCTAAATTGGACGGATGCCTTTGCATCTTCGTCCATTGTATCAATGTGCGCAGTTGACGGAGTCTGTGTCTGACGTCATAATCGCGCGACGGGAAAATCCATATTTATCATGTAAAAAAAAGGCGCTAATTTTAAACTATTTTTGAGAGGAATTTTAATTAATTTAACATTGTTTTAGCAAAAACGATCAGAGGTCAATCTTAATATATATATACTTACTGCATATGCCACTTTTTGCCTCTATAACAACATCAACTACTACCTCATACATATACTGTGTACATTAACTCATACGCTGCTTTGCCACTTTGCAAATGTCAATGCTAGAAACCTTTAGTTTATTTTAGTTATACTTTTTATACTCTTTTTTTATACTAGTATGCAAAAACTCAGGACAGTATTATGTTCATTAAATGTTTAATGTTTTAGTTTTAGAGTTGGTGTAAATTTTCATACTCTTATACCACTATGCAAAAAACTCAGGACAGTGTTAGTTTTACTATTTTATGCTTATGTCTATTATTATATGTTTCAGTGTTTCAATGTTTAGATGTTTACTGTTGCACCGAGGGACTGAGAGAAACGCAATTTCGGTCCTGTGTATGTCCTGTACAGTACATATTGCAGATCTGACAATAAAGTTGACTTTGACTTTGATATACATATATATATACATATATACATATATACATATATATATATATATATACATATATACATATATATATATATATACATATATATATAATATATATATATATATATATATATGTTGTGCCATTTTATGGAAAGTTAAAAGATGATGTCAGTGGAGCTTTAAATACTGCAGAATGGCTTTTTCATATCCTTGGTCAGTTCTGTGCCATTTTCAGCAGCAGCAAGAACTGTGTTGTTGAAAATATCTAGAACAGGTTTCAGATAGGACACACTAACATACTGTTCCCCAGACAGTGCGTCTGTGAACTCCAGCAGTGGGCCTAAGGTCTTGCTTACAGACTCCAAGACATCAATGTCTTGCCAAGTAGGTACAGTGGCGGCTCCAGAGATATTTTTCTGCAGGTGCTAAGGGGGGGCTAAGCATTTTACTGAGGGTGCTACGAGGGATCCTTTGTTCTTTCAGTTTTCAAGGTCAATGTGTATTTACTGTCATTCACATCACATGTGGTACATAAGGTGGAACAAAACTATGTACACATGGTCCCAGTTACATCCAACAAAAATACAAATTGTAACGAAAATCGGTGAAAAGATCCGAGACCTGAATTAAAAATACATTAAGCACTACTGTACTAGTACGTAATGCGCCACACAACAGCAGCACGAACATGAGTCGTGTGAGCAGATGAGGACGAGTGAACACAGCAAGATGAAATAGATCAGCAGCATGAGATCAGCAGCACATAACCAAATGGTATTACAGTGATTTTTCTTTCACTGTGATACTCCTGACTAGGGGTTCATGAGTCTAACAAACTCAGGGTAGAAGCTTGTAGCCATAACAAAGAGTGAGATGGAGGAAGAAGGGTGACACCTTTTCCATCTCAGCCCCACTACATTTGTTTTATTTATTTTTCATTCATTAAAGTTTACTGACGAACAACAACTTTATCAATATATTCTACTTCAGTGATAATAATAATAATGAACCAGTCAAGGCTTAATTCTCTTGTCTAAGGCAAAATGAACTCTTTGAACAGGAATTGTTTCAGTTTTATACGCGCATGAATTCAGATACAGTTAGACTATTTTAATGAAGAGTTTATTTTGGATTTTCGTTGAAAGTAGTTATTTAAAGTGATCAGATAAAATCATTTGTAAATGAGTCCCCGTGGCTCAACGAGGCTAGCCTGTATAAATAAAGGTTGAATGAATGAATGAATGAATTTATTAACAGTGCAAGCCAGGAAATGATTTATCAATTTGCATTAGCTAAAAATGGCATGCACTCCATAACTCAGTTCACCAGGAACATGAGTCGCCCTGAGCGACAATATTCTCGGAGCATACCACGTGAGCATCCTCTGCGTCAGTCCGAGGAGGGCTTGAGATCTTGTCCCTCTCTCCCTGTTGATGACACCGTGGTCCTGTTATCTGATTTCACCAGGACGTGCTGCCCTGCAATCAGACCTTTGCCTAAAAAAGTATTTTACTGACAGGAATACGGCCAACAATTCCAGGAAGTTGATATGTAATCTTGCTTCCTGTTCACTCCAAAGGCCTCGGGTGTTCTGATTTCTGTAGATTGCCCCCCATCCTGTTTTTGAGGCGTCCGTCGTGAAGACCACACGAGATTGGCATCATGTCACCAGTTTCTGCTCCTTACTGGGTCAGTGTTGAGAGCATCACTCATCTTTCTGGAATTCAGCTGGTGGATCAGATTGTTTTATTTACTCAATATAATCAGAGTCAGAAAGTCAGAGAGTCTTTATTGTCATTTGCACCGCATGTGGTACATGTGATGAAAACGAGATTATGTACACGGGGTCCCAGTTACATCCAACAACAAATGCAAGAGAAAAACAGTAATAACATCTAGAATTAACTAAGAGAAACATCAACTAGTAATACACTAAGCCCTAATGTAGTGGAAAAACATCATTATAAACAGCAGCACGAACATGAGTCTGTATGAGCAGATGGTCACAGATGAACACAGCAACAAGAAAACAGATCAGCATCAGCATGATGTGATATTTTGCAGTGTTTATTTATTCTTATTATTTATTTATTCATGAGTCTAACAGCCTCAGGGTAGAAGCTGTTCCTCAGTCTAGTGGTTCTACATTTGATGCTCCTCAACCTCCGTCCTGAGGGGAGTGGGGCAAAGAGTGAGTGTGCTGGGTGAGTGAGGTCTTTCATGATGCAGGTGGCTCTTTTCCTGCATCTGGAGGTGTAAATGTCTGTGATGGTGGGGAGACTGACTCCAACAGACTTCTGTGCAGCCTTCACCACTCTCTGTAGAGCTTTCCTCTCTGCAACTGTGCAGCCTCCATGCCACACATTGATGCTGGAGCACAGGATGCTCTCCACTGCACACCTGTAGAAGGAGGTGAGAACTGGGCTGCTCAGAATCACTGATATTTTTTTATTTTTATTAGTTGTGTTTTGCAAGGAAAACATCACAACAACCACATGCTAAAGAATATTAACTCAGATGAAAAAGAAAATAATCTGATATTTTCTTGGGGGTGCTAAGGGGGTGCTGTGACTTTTCCAGGGGGAGCTATAGCACCCCCTAGCTCCCCCCTGGAGCAGCCTCTGAGTAGGTACAAGGTGTCTTGTTTTCTTGTCTGCTTTCAGTACCAGACATATCGCCTTCTCCTGTTCAAGCACTCTCTGAATCATTTGTTGGCGTGACCCCCACCTTGTTGGCGTTTCCGTGATGAGCCGATGAAAGGGAAGTTGATGCTCTGCCTGGACTTTGGTCAGCTTTTTCTTCTTTTTCCAAGAATGGGAAAAGGCACTCACAATCTTCTTGGATGTACCAATGGCACGCTCAGTCCGGGGATCTTTCACACTTTTCTCTGTAGATTTTATTTTTTTTTTTCTTTCGGCTTCTCCCTTCGTTAGGGGTCACCACAGCGAACTAGTCGCATGAAGACTTGGCAATTGTTTTTACGCCGGATGCCCTTCCTGACACAACCACAGACCACCGGGCTACCACAGCTCTCTGTGTGGAGCAGAGAGCTGATATTTAGGGTTCCCGGGGGAGCAGATGGTGTGGGTTAAGCGCCTTGCTCAAGGGCCCAGAGTGGGGCAGATGAGGGTGGAGACAGGTGTGACCGCTTCACCTGTCCCACCCACATCTTTTTGCTGTTGTCGGTACCGGGGCTTGAACCGGCGATCTTCCGATCACAAGCTCACCTTCTTAACCTCTGCGCCACCACTCACAATCTTTCACACTTTTCTCTGTAGATAAAGTAGTTAAATATTAGTTAATTCCCGGTTTTATTATATACCTTGTATATGCAGACACAGTAACTTTAATGCCTGGAAACGTACATCTTTAAATAAAAATGGAACTCGGCATATATTTTTATTAACTAATATGTGATGTTAATGTGGTGTTCCAGACACAGAAAAGAATGAACCTCTACATTAAGATTGTACACAATGCTGTGATGAATATGTTTTGGTGTGGAGGCTGTTATTGTGGTTGTAATAACATACCGCGCCAGGTGAGGGCGCGCTTGCTGGGTTCCAGTGGGGTTCGACCCACAAAGAAGAGTGATGAAACGTTCACTGTCAGTTCGTGAATCTAAATAAATAGTTTGCCATGTGCTTCCTCCAGTTGTCTGCTTGAACATTATTTTATTATTCAACCTACTGTGTTAATACACAACAAAACTTTTGGCGACGAGGATTGGATGTTTCAAGCTGGAAGGCACAGAGTCTGCACACGGAGCGGCTCCATAGAGGCAACACGGACGGAAAAAAAAGCCGAGCGTTTCGGGTGAGTGAAAGGACCGCCGAAACCTAGCTAAAAAGATGGCGTTTGGAAAGCCAGAAGACTTTCACTTCGAGGAAAGTGAGGAAAGTTTTGATAATTACCGCGAGCGTCTCGAGCAGTATTTTGCTGCAAATGATTTGGACACTGAAGAAGAGAAAACAAAGTCTGTGTTTCTCACGGTGGTGGGGAAAAGATCCCATAGCTTGCTGATGGATCTATGTGCTCCAGATAAACCATCAGACAAAAGCTACAAAGAGTTGGTGGATTTACTGCAGAGACATTACGTACCAAAGACAAACTTTATTGCAGAAAGGTGCAAGTTTCATGGAAGAAATCAAAAAGACAACGAAACAATCAGTGAGTACGTGGCTAGTTTAAGAAAATTAGCAGCAACCTGCAGATTTGGGACTTTCCTAGATGAAGCACTGCGTGATATATTTGTCTGTGGAGTTAAGAGCAGTGAACTGAGAGACCGGCTGCTCAGCACGGCGCACACCAAAGAGTTGACGCTGGCGGTAGAAATGGCGTTTTCTTTTGAGGTAACTAAGGACAGTGCACAGCAGTTTGCACAGAAAGCTTTCAAGGCTCATGTAGTGGAAAAGAAGGCTACCACCAAATACCGTGAAGCTGAGAAAAATACAGCTACAGGGAAGGCCTGTTATCGCTGCAGTGGAAAAGGTCACAACCCGAATGACTGCCGTTTTAAAGAAAGCGAGTGCCATGTGTGTAAAAAGAAGGGACACATAGCTAAAGCCTGTCGAACACGTAAAGAAGGAAGTCGTTCGAGTACCATCAAAGGAACCATGCATCTGGAGGTTAAGAGGAAAATCAGCGCTCTCAAGCAGCAGGATGTCGACGTTCTCAAGCAGCAGGATGTTGGCAGCTGAACCGTTCCACAGTGCCCGCCTGAAGGGATGCCTCAGCATGCAGATCCAGGAAACAGGCACAAGTTTAAAGGGGACCTAGATGACACCCAAATTCTGTCACATCCAGTCACAGAAGACAGAGCAGCCAGTGAGTTTGTGGTTCAGTGCGAGATGAAAGCTGCACCAATAATGTCAAAGATTGCTTAAAAGTGCTTAATGAATGCGGCAATAATATTCCCAGATTTGTGTCACACAATTTGGATGAACTGCCTCCTGTTGGATTTGAACACATGGACGCATCTGCGCTCCTCAGCAGAGTTCAACAGCTGAGCTGGGACATAACCAACCTGAGAGCAACTCTGGATAATCAGAGATGTGAAAATGAGGACGTGAGGACATCTACAGCGGCCATGGAGCTCCGAGTAACAGCTTTGGAGAAACTACAAACGCGCGCACCTCCTGGCCGAGGAGACGCTGCTGCAGCTGGACGGGCCAACGCCCCTGCGCGGGGGATTCCCAGGGAGACACGGGAAGTGACGTCACCTGCTCCTGACATTCCGGGAAGTTCCGAAAGTTGCATTCCTGGGCCGAATGATGTTCTGACCGCCACACTTCAGTCCCCATCGTGGAGCACTGTGTTAAAGAGAGGTGCACGTAAGCGGGACAACACAGCAACACAACCTGCTCTGCAGGTCCGCCCGAAAAAGGAGCTGCGGAGAAAATTGGGCATAACTGGCACCGGAGCAGACGGAAACATCCCAGTGATTAAAACCAGACTGGTGAGTGTTTTTGCTACGAGGTTTTCTCCAGAGGTAGATGAGGATACCCTGCGCGCCTATCTCTCTGATAAACTGGGAAGAACTGTGACGTGCAGGAAAATAGAGTCAACAAATAGCAGATTTGGGTCATTTCACGTGAGGGCAGAGTGTGAAGAAGTCTCTGAACTGTACGACGCACAGCTTTGGCCAGCAGGAACTTATGTCCGCCGATATTATGAGGCTCGCAAATTAAAGGCGAGTGTGGAGAAGTCTGAAGGCAGCTCTGCAGCTGGCATTACACCTGCTGTGCGTCCACCTCTCGAGGCTTCCAGCGAGACAAGCGCTCGTGGTGATAATTAATCAACATGACTCTTAATATCAGCTCATACAATGTCAGGGGTCTGCGCGTCGGGCAGGATGAAGCAGATAAATCTCGCCGTCATGTTGTCAACAAACTCTTAGAAACCTGTGATATACTGTGTGTGCAGGAGACATTCTTATCTAAGCAGGACTTGGAAAGGTTAAACTCTATTCATAAAGACTTTTATGGAGCAGGGGAATCCACCACTGACTGTTGTGATGGGATACTCCGTGGCAGAATCCCTGGTGGTGTTGCAGTGTTTTGGAATAAGAAACTTGACCAACAAATCAAAGTGATCAGGCTGAATGTTGACTGGGCGATAGGACTTGAGTTCTGTGATGGGGATAAAACAATCACCATACTGAACGTGTATACTCCTTATGAGTGCTCAGAGAATGAGTTTGAATATTTAAATAGACTGGCCTATATCATGGCTTTCTTACAGGAACATGCAGTAAGCAGTCTTTTTATTGTTGGTGATCTGAACGCTGACCTCTCTGATCAAAAGTCTACGTTTGCAAACCATTTAAAACATTTCTGCTCGGATAATGGTCTCTCACTCTCTAGTGAATTACTTTTGCCAAGGGACAGCTATACTTACATCAGTGAGGCATGGTATACCACCTCCTTTTTAGATCATTGCATTTGTACAAGTGATGCTCATAACACCATTGATTCAATGAGAATTAATTATGAGCTGTCTACATATGATCATGTGCCCCTGTCCCTCTCTATAAATCTGGACAATGTGCCTTCTCTTACTCCTGTAAGTTTTGATATGCCTGAAGTACAAATTAATTGGTCCACATTAAAGGAAGGGGACATCAGCACATATCTCACCCAGAGTGAGACCATGCTGAGTAACATTGAGCTGCCTAAATCTGCTGTAACGTGCACGGATATCAACTGCCAGAATCTGCAGCACAGAGTTGAATTGTGCTCACTGTATGAACAGATTGTGGATTCTCTGCTTATCTCAGGTCGACATCTGTGTAAAATCAAGAACTACAAAGCTAAATTAGGCTGGAATGAGTATGTTGAGAAGTCTCACACTGAGGCAAGAAGGGCTTACAAAGCCTGGGTTGAATCAGGTAAAGCTAAATGTGGTCCTCTATTTGCTAACATGAAGGAGGCGAATGCAAAATTTAAATATGCCTTAAGGTTCATTAAAAGACATGAGAATTCTCTCAGGGCTGAATCACTGGCTAGGAAGCTACAAAGTAAATGCCCTACAGATTTCTGGACAGAAATAAAAAAGATGAGTAATAATAAAAGGTCTTTACCAACACATATTGATGGTGTGAGCGGAGCAGCAGAGATCACTGATCTATGGAGGAAACATTATGAAGATATTTTTAATGCTGTTAAAAGTAATTCATTTGTGGTTGGACATATTGATAGAAATGAAAATGTGGTTGTGTCCCCAAAAGAAATCTCAGAGATTGTGATGACGCTGGATAACAACAAGTCAAGTGGGTCAGACAGGGTATCTGCTGAGCATCTGAAATATGCAAGCAGGAAATTATGCCCCCTACTTGCAATGTGTTTTACGGGCTTTTTAACTCATGGAGTTCTACCTGACAAATTACTCTCTGTCATTTTAGTTCCAATTGTGAAGGATAGAGCTGGTAGAATTAACAGTAAGGATAATTACAGACCTATAGCCCTGGCCAGCACCTTATCTAAGGTGCTGGAGAGGGCTATTTTGAACAAACTGGAAGGATTTCTGCTGACCTCTGACAATCAGTTTGGGTTTAAACGTAAACATGGAACAGACTTGTGCATCTTTGCTTTAAAAGAAATTTTAGATTTATACAACAGACACCACACCTCCATTTTTATGTGTTTTATTGATGCCTCAAAGGCTTTTGATTATGTAAATCATGAAAAGCTGTTTTACAAATTATATAAGAGGGGTGTCCCCAAATGTTTGCTGAGGATTCTTGTTTTTTGGTATGCAAACCAACAAATGTATGTTAAATGGGGAAACTCTGTATCGGACCCCTTCGGTGTCTCAAACGGTGTGAGACAGGGTAGCATCCTGTCTCCCTTTCTGTTCAATGTTTACATGGATGACCTGTCAAAGCTTTTAAATGACTGTGGAACAGGTTGTAGGGTGGGAAATAAGGTCATCAACCATCTTATGTATGCCGATGATTTAGTAATCTTCTGTCCCTATTCTGCTGGCTTACAAGAACTGCTGCAGGTGTGCTCTGACTATGGAAGTGACTTTGATATAAAATATAATGCGAAGAAAAGCAGCATCATGATTGTGCGGAGCAGAGATGACTCCAAGTTGATGTTCCCTGACTTCTTTCTGTCGGGCAACAGGCTGGATGTCAGTTGTGAATATAAATATTTGGGGCACTATTTGACTGCAGACCTGTCAGATGATAGAGACATTTACAGACAATGTCGTATGCTCTATGGTCAAGCTAACACGCTGATCCGTAGGTTTGGAATGTGCTCATCATCGGTTAAGATCCAACTCTTTAAGGCCTACTGCACTCCTTTGTACACCGCTCACCTGTGGAGACGTTATAAAAAGAGCAGTATGTATAGACTAACTGTGGCATATAATGATGGCCTTCGAATGATGCTGAGGGTACCTCGATGGAGCAGCGCGAGCAAAATGTTTGCTGATGCAGGTGTGCCTACCTGCCAAGCGGTGCTGCGTAACCTCATGTATAGATGCATGTGTAGATTGTCTGTATCTGAAAACTGCATCATCACTACACTGACCAACCCTGGACTAAGCTCTGTGAGATATTTTTCTATTTTGGGGACTCATTGGCGGATGAGCCTCTATAGGAAAGCTTTTTAGTCTTTTATTCTTATTTTATTTTTTTATAGGAAAGCTTTTTAATCTTTTTTATGTTTTAGAGAGTCAGAGAGTCAGAGTCAGAGAGAATTTATTGTCATTTGCACCGCATGTAGTACATGCGGTGCAAATGACATACATTTTACATTTTACGGTACATACATACATTTTACTCTTTTTATATACATATATGGATCTTGTATTGTATCTGAAATAAAGAAACTACTACTACTACTACAAACTCTGACATTGTTCCAGATTGGACCTTGGCCAGTCACGATTTTGATCTGTTTGAACTGAAAACAGGTAATGAGAACATTGTAAAACCTTATTATGTGTATGTCAGTGTAAATGGGTCAAGGGTGAAGATGGAATTAGACACTGGTGCCGCAGTGTCAGTGATATCTGAAAATCTGTATCAGCGCAGATTTAAATCAGTCAAACTAAAGGGCGAGATACACTCGAGCGTTCTCACGATACGCCTATACGTAACGTACGTACGTCAAGGCAAAAGCGTAGCCCCGCGTAGCCCCTCAGGGCATGTACGCGCAAAGCTTTTTTTTTACGTCCGCGTGCGCTATGCGCGGTGTCTGACCATAAACTTCCCCGGCGCCGGACTGTTTTGCATGTTACACAAATGAAATAAATTCCCCTTCTTTATCGCTGATCGGGCTTTTTCTTTTGTTTTTTTGCCTAAAGTCAAGTAACCGCTTCTTCCTCCGTTCACTCATGACTGAAATGAATGAATTCAGGTCCTACCTGGGTGCGCAATGTTTTAAATATTCCCTGGTGGGCTGTGTGCTGCAGGAAAAGCGCTCCCTGTTATTATTTTTATTTCTGAGAGAACTTTTTATAACATATATAGTAGAAACACCGTATCAGAACACCGCCGCGGTCTTCAGCGAGCTACATGAGCTGACTGAAAGCTGTCAATCATTTCAGTAGGCGTGTCAGCAAGTGACCAATCAGCGAGCTCAGTTGAGTCCCCTCCGTGCGCAGCTGCTCATATTACAACAAGGAGAACGCGAGCGTTTGAAAGCTGATAGTTTCTGAAGTATAGCAGCAAAACACATGCGCACAAAATTTGCGCGTAGAGTGGCGTACCTGAGGACGCTCAGGTGTATTTCAGGCTTTAGTCCAGTGAATTGTGTACTTAAGACGTACAGCCAAGAGTCATTACAGCTGATGGGCAAAATGGTGGCAAAAGTAAAATGTCAAGAAATTACAAAAAAACTAGAACTGCTAGTAGTAAAAGGAAGAGGCCCTGCTTTGATGTGTAGAGACTGGATTAGCCAGTTGAAGCTAGACTGGTCACAAGTAAATAGAGTGGCTCCAGAAACGGTGGAAGATGTATGTGCTCAGTACGCATCAGTTTTCAACCCTGAACTAGGCAAGTTGAAGGGTATTAAAGCTAAGCTACATGTGGCTCCAGAAGCCGTGCCAAAGTTCCATAAACCGAGAAATGTTCCATATGCATTGAGAGAGGCTGTGGAAAAGGAATTGACTAAATTGGAGGCGGAAGGAGTTATTTCACCCACTAGTTACAGTGAGTGGGCTGCCCCAATAGTTTGCATACCTAAAAAGGATGACAGTGTGAGGTTATGTGGAGACTACAAGGTCACAATCAATCCATGGTTAAACGTGGATCAGTACCCACTTCCAAAAACACAAGATCTGTTTGCTAAATTAGCAGGAGGTCAGAAATTTACCAAACTAGACTTATCCCAGGCTTACCAGCAAGTCCAGTTAGAGGAAAGCTCTAGGTGTTACCTGACTATAAACACTCACAAAGGGCTGTTTCAATATAACAGGTTACCTTATGGGGTTGCGAGTGCTCCCGCAATGTTCCAGAAAATAATGGATCAAGTACTTCAGGGCATGGATGGTGTTATCTGCTATCTTGATGATATTTTGATAACTGGTAAGGATGCAGAAAGCCACCTGACTAACCTAAAAGAGGTATTTAAGAGGCTCGAAAGTTACAACCTCAAGGTAAAACGAGAAAAATGTGAATTTATGCAAGACAGTGTTGCGTATTTAGGACATGTCATTGACGCCACCGGCATTCATCCTATGAAGGAAAAGACAACTGCCATTCAGAAGGCTCCAGTCCCAAGAAATGTAACTGAACTTAGGTCATTCTTGGCTCTGTTAAACTACTATGGGAAGTTTATACCAAACTTATCGACTCTGATACAGCCAATGACGGCATTGCTGCACAAAGAGGCAAACTGGGTTTGGTCAGAAAAATGTCAAAATGCTTTTGAAAATGCAAAGAAGGTTTTTCAATCTGACCAAATCTTAGTACATTTTGATGCAGAGCTACCAATTATCTTAGCATGTGATGCATCTCCTTATGGAGTTGGTGCTGTAATCAGTCACCACATGAAAGATGGAAGTGAAAGACCGATTGCATTTGCATCAAGAATGCTAACAAAGACAGAACAAAATTACTCACAGATCGAAAAAGAAGCACTTGGTTTAGTGTTTGGTGTTATGAAGTTTCATGACTACCTTTATGGAAGGAAATTTCTTTTAGTGACGGATCACAAACCATTGCTAAAAATATTGGGACCTAAAACGGGTGTGCCTACTCTAGCTGCTGCTAGATTGCAAAGGTGGGCCCTAATTCTAGCTGCATACAAGTACGAGATTCAGTACAAAAGATCTGAGCAACACAGTAATGCAGATGCATTATCAAGGTTACCAATGAAACCAAGTGGGGATGTGGTGTCAAACCCTGTTTACAAAGTATCTTACCTTGAAGAGTTACCTATCACTGCGAGGGATGTAGCCAAAGAAACAGAAAAAGATCCTGTGTTAAAGGTGGTGAAACAGTTGGTGTTGACTGGCTGGCCAAAACATGTACAGGATGAATTGCTGAAGCCATATTTTCAGAGACGTTTTGAGCTGACGGTTGAAGATGATTGTCTACTGTGGGGTTTACGAGTGGTGGTTCCCAAGAAATTAAGAGATCAGTTGATTTCTGAACTACATGAACACCACTGGGGAATAGTAAAAATGAAATCACTAGCCAGAAGTTTATTCTGGTGGCCAGCAGTAGATGAGTGCATTGAACAGGAAGTCAGTGAGTGTACCATCTGTCAAAAGCAGCGTAGTATGCCTTGTACTGCACCAGTGCATAAATGGAAATGGGCTGCTAGCCCTTGGGAGAGAATCCATCTTGATTTTGCAGAGGACCACAAGCAGATGTTTCTGGTAGTCATGGATGCTTATGCTAGATGGCCAGAGATTATTCCGATGAACACTACTACATCAGTGAAAACCATTGAAACATTGAGACATTTGTTTGCTGCTTATGGGTTACCAAAAGAAGTTGTAACTGATAACGGTCCTCAGTTTGTTTCACAAGAGTTTGAGTCATTCCTAAAAAAAAATGGAGTGCAGCACATCAAGTCACCAGCATACCATCCTGCCAGCAACGGATTAGCAGAGCGCTTAGTACAAAATCTTAAGAAGTCGCTAGCAAAGAATCGAGCCGTAGGTGGTATGACACTGGAGCACTGTGTTGCAAAGTTTCTTTTAGGGTACCGAAACACACCCCACACAACTACAGGGAAAACTCCTGCTGAGTTATTTCTAAAAAGACAGGTTCGAACAAGACTGTCACTGATCAGACCTCAGTTTTCTGAGAGAATGCAAAACCACACAGAACCATCTTTGTCACGTGTCAGAGTTTTCACAGTTGGTCAACCTGTATTGGTAAAAAATTACAGGGGAGGGGAGAAGTGGTTAAATGGAATTGTGCGGGAGGTCCTGGGTCCTGTAACGTACAGTGTGGAAGTGAATGGGAAGTGTGTTAAAAGACATGTAAATCAGATTCTGGGTGTAAATGGAAATCCAGCTCACTTGACACAAACAGACACTTGTACTGGAAATTTTTGGAATGATGAGGATCTTGATACAACCAAAGGTGTGGATCAACAGATGGAAGAAAAAACTGTTGGGAATCAACCTATGGATGTGCCATCAACTTCAGTCGAAGGAAACACTCGTCCAGTCAGGAACCGACGACCTCCTGATAGACTGAATTTGAAACTGCAACTGTAAAAAAGATAAAAAAAAGAGTTTGTTTGTGTTTGAAAAAAAAAAAAAAGTGTTTTTCTCGATTGGAGAAGTATTGATTTTACAAGGGAGGAGCTGTGGTGTTCCAGACACAGAAAAGAATGAACCTCTACATTAAGATTGTACACAATGCTGTGATGAATATGTTTTGGTGTGGAGGCTGTTATTGTGGTTGTAATAACATACCGCGCCAGGTGGGGGCGCGCTTGCTGGGTTCCAGTGGGGTTCGACCCACAAAGAAGAGTGATGAGACGTTCACTGTCAGTTCGTGAATCTAAATAAATAGTTTGCCATGTGCTTCCTTCAGTTGTCTGCTTGAACATTATTTTATTATTCAACCTACTGTGTTAATACACAACAGTTAATGTTTTATATTTTATTTTATTATATATATGCAGACACAGTAACTTTAAAGTTGCAGTATGTAGCTTTTTTTATAAACATATTTCTTCTCTCTGTCACTATTTTTTGTCAGAGTGATGTTAAACAGGTAATCTTTGAGAAATACTATATTCCTCTGGCGTCTCCCGGTGGTTAAAATAGCATTTATATGTTTATGTTTATTAAATTTGTTCATTTTTTTACAAAAGAAACAATACAAGGCAATCTCATAATGATAGTGTACAAAATGTAAAAAAATGAAAGGTGGCAGAAAGAAGAATAAATCTTATTATATCTGCCCCTTATCTCCAACAATCAGATTAAACAACAGTAGTCAAACCATGTAAACAATAATAATCTTCAACCAAGTTTTTCCAACAGTCAGGTTAAACAATAATATTCTTCAACCAACAGTACAAAATTACTAAAATCCAACAATCAGATTTAACAACAGTAGTCAAACTATGTAAACAATAATAATCTTCAACCAACTTTTTCCAACAGTCAGGTTAAACAATAATAGTCTTCAACCAACAGTACAAAATTACTAACTCTTTTTAATTTTCTAACTAACAGTACAAAATGACTAACTCTTTCTAATTTTTTAACTAATACAATACACATTACGCTATTTCACACATATTTTTTTAACACATTTGTTTTGATCATTTTTTTAAATGTAAACATTGACTTGGCATTTTTAACTACATTCTCCAAGCCATTCCATAATCTAATTCCCTGGATTGAGGTAGAACGTCCCTTCAAACTGGTTCTGAATTGTGGTTTTACAAACAACTCTGTTCCCTTAAGATTATAACAACTTTGTCTTTTAACAAAGTGCATTTGGATATTTAAAGGTAATGCATTATTTTGAGCTCTATACATAACTGATAAAATATTATAGTCTACCAAATCATGGAACTTCAATAATTTTAGTTGATAAAATAATGTACTTGATGGATGACGGTAATGCTTTCTAGTGATAATTCTTACAGCTCTTTTCTGTAATACAAAAATAGGCTTTGTGATTGTTTTACACGCTTTCCCCCAAACATCAATACAATAGATTAAGTGTGGAACAATGATTGTGTTATACAATAAATACAGAGCTTTATCATTTAATAGGTCTCTGACTTTGTACAGTACTGCTATCGATCTAGCTATTTTTATTCTTACAGAATTTATGTGTTGTTTCCATGTCAGTTTGTCATCAATGATAACACCCAAAAACTTCACCTCATTCACTCTACAAATCTCAACATCCTCAATTTTGAGTGGAACATCAACAGTTTTCTTTTTATTACCGAATATCATGTAATTAGTTTTTTCTAGATTTAATGATAATTTATTTATTTTAAACCAAGTTTGTATCTTGACAAATTCTGTCTTTATCAATTCTAACATTTGTTCTATATCTTCACCTGAACAGAAAAAAGTGGTATCATCAGCGAAAAGTACACATTTAAGGAGTCCTGACACATTTACCAAGTCATTCACATATAAAATAAAAAGCTTTGGTCCAAGTACAGAGCCTTGGGGAACTCCACATGTGATATTACAGAGGTCAGATCTTACATCATTTATTTGTACAAATTGTTTCCTATTTTTTAAGTAGCTAGATACCCACTGTAATGCTGGTCCTCTAATACCATATTTGTTCAGTTTTTCAAGGAGAATGGTGTGATCAATAGTATCGAATGCTTTTTTTAAATCAACAAAGATACTGATACAATGTTGTTTTTGATCGACAGCAGTAGTTATTTGTTCCATTAATTCCATGAGAGCCATTGATGTAGAGTTTTTTGATCTAAACCCATACTGACTGTTGCTTAGAATATTTTGTTTATCTATAAATTGGTCTAGTCTGTTCACAAATAGTTTTTCAAGAATTTTTGAAAACTGTGGTAACAAGGATATAGGTCTATAATTGTTGAATACACATTTATCACCATTTTTAAAAAGAGGAACGACCTTAGCTACTTTCATATTATCTGGAAAAATTCCTGTTGAAAATGATAAGTTACATATGTATGTGAACGGCTCAATAATATGGCTCATTATGTCCTTTACAAACATCATATCCATGTCCACCCAGTCTTTCGATCTCTTGTCTGTAAGATGT
Source organism: Garcialebias charrua (assembly GCA_038048925.1). Taxonomy (NCBI): domain Eukaryota; kingdom Metazoa; phylum Chordata; class Actinopteri; order Cyprinodontiformes; family Rivulidae; genus Garcialebias; species Garcialebias charrua. The sequence continues at coordinate 76,469 of JBBPBX010003931.1, forward strand.
TTTACTACATTCATTATTTCCTCTTTGTTAGTTCCATTTAGGAAAATACTATTTGCACAACCTGTAATTGAGTGGATCATATTTTTATCTACTATGGATATATACTATTTTTATCTATTTATAAAAACCAGAGCGGGCCGTGTTTGACCAGCCAATAAAAACAGAGTTATTTTCATGAACGAGCTTCCCCCGCCCTCCCCCCGCCTCTCCCAGCGGCAGCGCGCAGCAGCCGGGCACGCTCCCGTCTCAAACAGTAGCTGTTTCAAGATGGCGGAGGTGGCGAGAGCTTCGAGTGCTCAAAGGATTGCCAAGCGATGCAGAGTTAGCAACTTTCCTGCTTGAAAAGTAAGTGTCTTTGCTTGAATCATGTGATAGCGCAAATGCCATGAAATTATCTACAACAGGCTAAAACCGTTTTCCGGCCTACAGCTGACGTGATGCTAATGGCAGCAGCTAACTCATTCAACCTCAGTATTGTTTTGATACGTACATTTAGTTATCCTAACTTATTGTATTGTGGATCAGCATGCAGATATGATGAAAGTACTGTAACTGCGCTGTCTGTGTAAGAGAGGCATGATCACAACTAGCAATTAGCATATTGTCTGCAGATCATTTGGTGTTCATAATCTAAAAGTCTGTTAGTTGTACTACACAATATATGTTGTTGATGCATACATCTCAACCTCTTTGGACGTTTACCTGTATAAAGGGCCTCAAAAATTATTAATTTTTGGAATAAAATCTGTAAAACTTGCGGTGGGGTGGACGAGTTTGCTGCGGACATGAGCCTGCAGTGAAGCAGGATGAAAGGAGAGCATAAAAAGTTCAAATTTTACTTCTAGCAGCAGAACAGGATGGAAGATGGCTGTTTGATGCTATTTTTTAAATCATCCTAAATGCTTTGATATGTTAGATAAATTTGTCATTGTGTGATAAATGTGTTGAAAAGAATATCTGATTATTGTTTGAACTACATTATATGTTTTTATGCAGAGATGATGACTTTGGGGAAGGTCTCAGAAGTGAATTTGGGGAGACTCCCATTCAGGTTTTGGAAACAAGGTAAGTAAGGGGAAACCGTATTTATGTCAAGATTATTTTATGGTTTGCACTGCAACTAATATAACTGTGATCATAATATTATTACACAATTTTAAAATGTAGATGGTAAGGTTGTATGTCTAATATTGTTTATGAAATTTATTTCCACCAGATATTACGGTAGGCAGAAACAAAAAACAAAGTTTAATAGTTGTTTTTATATAATCCATCCATCCATCCATTTTCTTCCGCTTATCCGGGGTCGGGTCGCGGGGGTAGCAGCCTAAGTAGGGAGGCCCAGACTTCCCTCTCCCCAGCCACTTGGAGCAGCTCCTCTGGGGGAATCCCAAGGCGTTCCCAGGCCAGCCGAGAAACATAGTCCCTCCAGCGTGTCCTGGGTCTT
>JBBPBX010003932.1:0-68187 GCA_038048925.1 Garcialebias charrua
ATTAATATAGTCCTGGTTTGAAGAGTGAAATGGTGAAAAACAAACTTTGGTCAAGTTTCAAATGTTTAAAGTAAAAAAAGAGTTTTGAAACCAAATTGTAAAAAGTACTAAGTTTTGCATTTTTCCATTTTCTTAAATAATACTTGTTTAACAGGTGAAACAAAAACACAGAAGAAGAGACTTTCTTATTTATGCTTTTCTTTACATTCTTCTAAAAAAATATGTTATTACTGTAGAATAAATGTTATATATTCAAAGTAGATGACATGCCAGGTTATGAAGATAGCCTGTTGTGGTTCGAAAACAATGCAAGCTTGAGAGGGGAAGGTTGTCAATGTGCCTCTTGACGTCAAGTGTTTGTCTGAGCAGTGTGCTGTCAAACCAGCCTGTGTGATGTCCCTGTTCCCTTGATTTCTAGTTCCATGCCAAGTAATTTTTTGTGCCTCCTGGAAAGCCTTTTTGTTGCATGTTAAATAAAGTTTTAAATTATTTTTGACATACACCTGTGCCCTGGGTCATTCTGTCATTCATTTAAGCATAAGGCATAAACATTGATGAAATTTAATTTAATGAAGTTTCACAAATCAGAAAAACGTTTCACAAAGCTCAAACTTAGTTTTATATATTCTTCTATTAGTCTAGAACAATATAGTCCTGGTTTGAAGAGTGTAGGTGTTGTGGTTTTTGACCTGGACCAGGTCTAATGTGGTCCAGTAGACAAAAATGATGAAAAACAAACTTTGTGGAAGTTTCACAAATCAGCAAAACGTTTCACAAAGCTCAAACTTAGTTTTATATATTCTTCTATTAGTCTAGAACAATATAGTCCTGGTTTGAAGAGTGTAGGTGTTGTGGTTTTTGACCTGGACCAGGTCAAATATGGTACAGTAGACTAAAAATGATGAAAAACAAACTTTGTGGAAGTTTCACAAATCAGCAAAACGTTTCACAAAGCTCAAACTTAGTTTTATATATTCTTCTATTAGTCTAGAACAATATAGTCCTGGTTTGAAGAGTGTAGGTGTTGTGGTTTTTGACCTGGACCAGGTCTAATGTGGTCCAGTAGACTAAAAATGATGAAAAACAAACTTTGTGGAAGTTTCACAAATCAGCAAAACGTTTCACAAAGCTCAAACTTAGTTTTATATATTCTTCTATTAGTCTAGAACAATATAGTCCTGGTTTGAAGAGTCTAGGTGTTGTGGTTTCTGACCTGGACCAGGTCTAATGTGGTCCAGTAGACAAAAAATGATGAAAAACAAACTTTGTGGAAGTTTCACAAATCAGCAAAACGTTTCACAAAGCTCAAACTTAGTTTTATATATTCTTCTATTAGTCTAGAACTAATATAGTCCTGGTTTGAAGAGTGTAGGTGTTGTGGTTTTTGACCTGGACCAGGTCTAATGTGGTCCAGTAGCCTAAAAATGATGAAAAACAAACTTTGTGGAAGTTTCACAAATCAGCAAAACGTTTCACAAAGCTCAAACTTAGTTTTATATATTCTTCTATTAGTCTAGAATAATATAGTCCTGGTTTGAAGAGTGTAGGTGTTGTGGTTTTTGACCTGGACCAGGTCTAATGTGGTCCAGTAGCCTAAAAATGATGAAAAACAAACTTTGTGGAAGTTTCACAAATCAGCAAAACGTTTCACAAAGCTCAAACTTAGTTTTATATATTCTTCTATTAGTCTAGAATAATATAGTCCTGGTTTGAAGAGTGTAGGTCTTGTGGTTTTTGACCTGGACCAGGTCTAATGTGGTCCAGTAGACAAAAAATGATGAAAAACAAACTTTGTGGAAGTTTCACAAATCAGCAAAACGTTTCACAAAGCTCAAACTTAGTTTTATATATTCTTCTATTAGTCTAGAACAATATAGTCCTGGTTTGAAGAGTGTAGGTGTTGTGGTTTCTGACCTGGACCAGGTCTAATGTGGTCCAGTAGACAAAAAATGATGAAAAACAAACTTTGTGGAAGTTTCACAAATCAGCAAAACGTTTCACAAAGCTCAAACTTAGTTTTATATATTCTTCTATTAGTCTAGAACAATATAGTCCTGGTTTGAAGAGTGTAGGTGTTGTGGTTTTTGACCTGGACCAGGTCTAATGTGGTCCAGTAGACAAAAAATGATGAAAAACAAACTTTGTGGAAGTTTCACAAATCAGCAAAACGTTTCACAAAGCTCAAACTTAGTTTTATATATTCTTCTATTAGTCTAGAACAATATAGTCCTGGTTTGAAGAGTGTAGGTGTTGTGGTTTTTGACCTGGACCAGGTCTAATGTGGTCCAGTAGACTAAAAATGATGAAAAACAAACTTTGTGGAAGTTTCACAAATCAGCAAAACGTTTCACAAAGCTCAAACTTAGTTTTATATATTCTTCTATTAGTCTAGAATAATATAGTCCTGGTTTGAAGAGTGTAGGTGTTGTGGTTTTTGACCTGGACCAGGTCTAATGTGGTCCAGTAGCCTAAAAATGATGAAAAACTAACTTTGTGGAAGTTTCACAAATCAGCAAAACGTTTCACAAAGCTCAAACTTAGTTTTATATATTCTTCTATTAGTCTAGAATAATATAGTCCTGGTTTGAAGAGTGTAGGTGTTGTGGTTTTTGACCTGGACCAGGTCTAATGTGGTCCAGTAGACTAAAAATGATGAAAAACAAACTTTGTGGAAGTTTCACAAATCAGCAAAACGTTTCACAAAGCTCAAACTTAGTTTTATATATTCTTCTATTAGTCTAGAATAATATAGTCCTGGTTTGAAGAGTGTAGGTGTTGTGGTTTTTGACCTGGACCAGGTCTAATGTGGTCCAGTAGACTAAAAATGATGAAAAACAAACTTTGTGGAAGTTTCACAAATCAGCAAAACGTTTCACAAAGCTCAAACTTAGTTTTATATATTCTTCTATTAGTCTAGAATAATATAGTCCTGGTTTGAAGAGTGTAGGTGTTGTGGTTTTTGACCTGGACCAGGTCTAATGTGGTCCAGTAGACTAAAAATGATGAAAAACAAACTTTGTGGAAGTTTCACAAATCAGCAAAACGTTTCACAAAGCTCAAACTTAGTTTTATATATTCTTCTATTAGTCTAGAATAATATAGTCCTGGTTTGAAGAGTGTAGGTGTTGTGGTTTTTGACCTGGACCAGGTCTAATGTGGTCCAGTAGACAAAAAATGATGAAAAACAAACTTTGTGGAAGTTTCACAAATCAGCAAAACGTTTCACAAAGCTCAAACTTAGTTTTATATATTCTTCTATTAGTCTAGAATAATATAGTCCTGGTTTGAAGAGTGTAGGTGTTGTGGTTTTTGACCTGGACCAGGTCTAATGTGGTCCAGTAGCCTAAAAATGATGAAAAACAAACTTTGTGGAAGTTTCACAAATCAGCAAAACGTTTCACAAAGCTCAAACTTAGTTTTATATATTCTTCTATTAGTCTAGAATAATATAGTCCTGGTTTGAAGAGTGTAGGTGTTGTGGTTTTTGACCTGGACCAGGTCTAATGTGGTCCAGTAGCCTAAAAATGATGAAAAACAAACTTTGTGGAAGTTTCACAAATCAGCAAAACGTTTCACAAAGCTCAAACTTAGTTTTATATATTCTTCTATTAGTCTAGAATAATATAGTCCTGGTTTGAAGAGTGTAGGTCTTGTGGTTTTTGACCTGGACCAGGTCTAATGTGGTCCAGTAGACAAAAAATGATGAAAAACAAACTTTGTGGAAGTTTCACAAATCAGCAAAACGTTTCACAAAGCTCAAACTTAGTTTTATATATTCTTCTATTAGTCTAGAATAATATAGTCCTGGTTTGAAGAGTGTAGGTCTTGTGGTTTTTGACCTGGACCAGGTCTAATGTGGTCCAGTAGACAAAAAATGATGAAAAACAAACTTTGTGGAAGTTTCACAAATCAGCAAAACGTTTCACAAAGCTCAAACTTAGTTTTATATATTCTTCTATTAGTCTAGAATAATATAGTCCTGGTTTGAAGAGTGTAGGTGTTGTGGTTTTTGACCTGGACCAGGTCTAATGTGGTCCAGTAGACTAAAAATGATGAAAAACAAACTTTGTGGAAGTTTCACAAATCAGCAAAACGTTTCACAAAGCTCAAACTTAGTTTTATATATTCTTCTATTAGTCTAGAATAATATAGTCCTGGTTTGAAGAGTGTAGGTGTTGTGGTTTTTGACCTGGACCAGGTCTAATGTGGTCCAGTAGCCTAAAAATGATGAAAAACAAACTTTGTGGAAGTTTCACAAATCAGCAAAACGTTTCACCTGGCTCAGGCTTAGTTTTATATATTCTTCTATTAGTCTAGAATAATATAGTCCTGGTTTGAAGAGTGTATGTGTTGTGGTTTTTGACCTGGACCAGGTCTAATGTGGTCCAGTAGAATAAAAATGATGAAAAACAAACTTTGTGGAAGTTTCACAAATCAGCAAAACGTTTCACAAAGCTCAAACTTAGTTTTATATATTCTTCTATTAGTCTAGAATAATATAGTCCTGGTTTGAAGAGTGTAGGTCTTGTGGTTTTTGACCTGGACCAGGTCTAATGTGGTCCAGTAGACAAAAAATGATGAAAAACAAACTTTGTGGAAGTTTCACAAATCAGCAAAACGTTTCACAAAGCTCAAACTTAGTTTTATATATTCTTCTATTAGTCTAGAATAATATAGTCCTGGTTTGAAGAGTGTAGGTGTTGTGGTTTTTGACCTGGACCAGGTCTAATGTGGTCCAGTAGACAAAAAATGATGAAAAACAAACTTTGTGGAAGTTTCACAAATCAGCAAAACGTTTCACAAAGCTCAAACTTAGTTTTATATATTCTTCTATTAGTCTAGAATAATATAGTCCTGGTTTGAAGAGTGTATGTGTTGTGGTTTTTGACCTGGACCAGGTCTAATGTGGTCCAGTAGAATAAAAATGATGAAAAACAAACTTTGTGGAAGTTTCACAAATCAGCAAAACGTTTCACAAAGCTCAAACTTAGTTTTATATATTCTTCTATTAGTTTAGAATAATATAGTCCTGGTTTGAAGAGTGTATGTCTTGTGGTTTTTGACCTGGACCAGGTCAAATGTGGTCCAGTAGACAAAAAATGATGAAAAACAAACTTTGTGGAAGTTTCACAAATCAGCAAAACGTTTCACAAAGCTCAAACTTAGTTTTATATATTCTTCTATTAGTCTAGAATAATATAGTCCTGGTTTGAAGAGTGTATGTGTTGTGGTTTTTGACCTGGACCAGGTCTAATGTGGTCCAGTAGAATAAAAATGATGAAAAACAAACTTTGTGGAAGTTTCACAAATCAGCAAAACGTTTCACAAAGCTCAAACTTAGTTTTATATATTCTTCTATTAGTCTAGAATAATATAGTCCTGGTTTGAAGAGTGTATGTGTTGTGGTTTTTGACCTGGACCAGGTCTAATGTGGTCCAGTAGAATAAAAATGATGAAAAACAAACTTTGTGGAAGTTTCACAAATCAGCAAAACGTTTCACAAAGCTCAAACTTAGTTTTATATATTCTTCTATTAGTCTAGAATAATATAGTCCTGGTTTGAAGAGTGTAGGTCTTGTGGTTTTTGACCTGGACCAGGTCTAATGTGGTCCAGTAGACAAAAAATGATGAAAAACAAACTTTGTGGAAGTTTCACAAATCAGCAAAACGTTTCACAAAGCTCAAACTTAGTTTTATATATTCTTCTATTAGTCTAGAACAATATAGTCCTGGTTTGAAGAGTCTAGGTGTTGTAGTTTTTGAGCTAGAGCAGATTAAACCCGCTCAAGGTACTGAAAAATTAGTTGTAATGTCCCTTTAGTCATTTGCCGAATCGGAAGCTGGAATCGGAAGCTAACTTCAGCTTCGTAGAAAAATGCATAAATGTATTTTTATTTTTTAGACTGAATACGTTCTTTAATGTATAATTTTGCTTGTTATATGTAATGCCATAATAAATATGTTTATACTGTTTAAAACTGCCTTTTTTTACACAATGGGATGGGGTGCTTTTTTGTGGCTTTTTTTGAAAGAGCGAGTCGCTTGTTTGTGCTTGTTTTGAAGGAGCTGATCGCTTCTTTCGGTCTGGAGATCTGGCAACCCTGAAAACAGCACGAGCGAGGCGTAGCTGCTAACAGCTACACATGCTAACAGCTACACATGCTAACAGCTACACATGCTAACAGCTACACATGCTAACAGCTACACATGCTAACAGCTACACATGCTAACAGCTACACATGCTAACAGCTACACATGCTAACTGAGTGAACTAACTTACTCTCTCCACAAGAAGCTGCAGTGTTACAAGCCTCTAGCAGCAGCAGCTTGGAACTAAATCACAGAATAAAGTATTTGACTCACGAGAAGTCTTTTTCCATCAGTAATTTAAATAAATCACGGAGCTAAGTCCAGACGTAGCTTCTCCCCGAAAGGAAAACAAACAGGCCGAACTGCTGACGTAATGGCCACGTATTTACCAGCAGCCACTATGGCAAGCCCTTTTAACATTAAATCGGATTCAGGCCACTTCAATAGACCCATTTAGTGTTTGTAAACAAGGACGGCTGCGCACGCACCGGTGCAACAGAAGACTCCACCCACCCAGGCTTTTTACCAAGCAAAAAATAGTTGCGGAGTGAATCTAGCTAATTTCCTCCACCAGCAACAAAATGTCAGGATGTTGCGTATACGGTTTTACAAATAGGTATTCTAAGGAAGGACTGAAGTTCTACCGCATACCAAGAGGCAATCGACCATTTCAAAGCCACCGAAGGCAGCTGTGGCTTCAGACCATCAAGCAGGTGGATTATGGCAAGCCCTTTTAACATTAAATCGTGAAGTCTGACTATCCGTAATTACATTCTAGATATCTAAAAAGGACTTTTGACTAGTCACAATTACATTTTGACTAGTCAGAATGTTAATTTAAGATATCTGTATTTACATTCTGACTAGTCAGAATAGCAATTCAAGATATCTTAAAATGAATTTTGACTAGTCAAAATGTAATTAAAGATATCTTAAATGACGTCACCCAATTCGTCATTTAAAGTGTCAGACATCCATAATGACAATTCAAGATATCTCAAACGTAATTATGACTAGTCATAATGACGTTTTTAGATATCTTTATTAAGAAATTACGCGTAGGACCCGCGGCTGCCACTTAGCTGTTCAAACAGATGCCTGCACAATTTTGGGTGGCTGCAGTGGCGCTAGCTGTTCTGGACTAAATTGTCAGAAAATGTCACAAGTGTTAGCATTAGACAGTGAGGAAAATGGCTCCGTTTCATCTGTTGTTTTTGTTCAGTTCCTGGTTGTTCTTGAGGGGCAAGAAAACAACCTTATCTGTCCTACCATGCTTTACTACAGCCTGCTCGTCTCTGTAATTAGGCAGTGTCTATGAGCAGATTGGCTGGGGCAGTCCACAGGACCTGACTTAACGTTTTTAGATTTTTCTACCTGGATTATTGAGCATGCATCAGGAAAACATATTTATTTCTGTTTACTTAATTTCATATTTATGTTCCAGGTTGAAGGCAGCAGTCCTCTTGTGTAGGTTGTTCCACTCGTGTCTCGTGCATCATCACAGCTTGTGGGTGAATTTCTGCTCTTGTTACATTGAACCATCATTAAATATTTTAGTTGACTGACCACTGGAAAGCCTCAGCCTTGGCTGAATATTTAAGAATCAGTATTGCCTCCATTAGAATTAGTTTTTAACTTAGTGTAAATAAAATGTATATTGTATCTTGGAACACAGTCTCTTGTTTACTTGTAAACAAACCCAAGTGCCTTTTCTGTGTATAAATTATGTCCTTGGGTGAAAAGCCTAAGGTGCCGTTGCAGTAAGTTTATAAAATAAAAAATAACATCCAAGCTTGTCACATGTATGTAAACTGTTCTAGTGTTATGTACTTTATTTTAAAGTTTTGAATTATTTTAAACATTCTTCAATTAAAACACACTTGAGCAGCATACTTTTTATTTATTTATTATTATTTGATTGAGTTGAATTGCAAGGAAAACAAGTATAATTTACAACAAATCTAGTAAAAACAAGAAAAAAAACTAACTTTTTAAGTTAACAATTTATAACTGATATCTATAAACTTATAGTGGATTATAGATATTTTTCCCAAATTATGCAATTTCATTTTAAAGAAATTGGCACGTTTTTGTATTTTTCATGAGTAACAACTATTTACAGTATTAAATTAAACTATTTACAGTGATTCACACAGCTTGAGACTGAATATTAAAAATACGAAGGAACAAAAAGGTGATTTGTACATTTTATGATACTGCATTGATATAAACACATTGATGGTGTTGAAGTAAAACATGTCCAGTTTAGACTTCATCTGATCAACCAATCATCAATCAATTCATCACGCCATACCCGTTCAACAGTTATTGTTTAGTGGACCCCCTGACCATCTGAGCTGCCAGTGCTGTGGCAGCATACTCCTCCTCTGCAAGCAACACAGAAACAGCTGGCAGTAAGCCTTGGTTGTCGAAGCTGTACCCCTGCAGAACATCTGGACTGCTCCCTGGTTCTGGCCTGTATTTCATCTGACACTTGCAGAGACTGAAGATGCATAAACTGACTGAGTGTGGGCACAAAACACATGTTGGGAAGACTATGCAACGTCGAAGGAAGAGCAGGGAAGTCTGGAGCCATGTGGTGCAGAATGATGCTACGCAGGACTTCNTTGTTTAGTGTACCCCCTGACCATCTGAGCTGCCAGTGCTGTGGCAGCAGACTCCTCCTCTGCAAGCAACACAGAAACAGCTGGCAGTAAGCCTTGGTTGTCGAAGCTGTACCCCTGCAGAACATCTGGACTGCTCCCTGGTTCTGGCCTGTATTTCATCTGACACTTGCAGAGACTGAAGATGCATAAACTGACTGAGTGTGGGCACAAAACACATGTTGGGAAGACTATGCAACGTCGAAGGAAGAGCAGGGAAGTCTGGAGCCATGTGGTGCAGAATGATGCTACGCAGGACTTCTCAGTTGGGCACTTTTAAGAAACCAGTCCACCCTGTGGCACAGGCCCACATCTGGATGGTACCAGCTCCAAAGTTGACAGACCATCTACGACAAGAGCGATAAGTGTTTGAGACTCCAGCCGGTGTAGTTTTCCTCCTGATGCCAGGATGTCAGGATCTGGACGTGGTCCTACAAACACACAAGTGACATACCCGGTAATCACAATAAGTTTTGACAAAAGAAACGTACGGTGCAACAGGCATAAAAACATTAACTCAGAGGTTATACCTGTGTACGCTCTGTAAAGCGTGGAGTGCAGACATCTTTTCCCCACAGTTCTGGGCTTTCGCACCACCACCACCATCTTGCTGGCAGGTTCAGGATGGATCCCCTTACAACATAAAAATATGTCAAATAAACTTTTAAATAAATATAAAGGGACAGGTGAACAATTTGGTAGGACACTGTTGGACTGATTTGTGAGAGTTAAAAAAAAAACTTTATTTATGATCTGTATTCACTGGTTAACTGGACATCATTAACCTCACACAGTCTTCCACTGGTACATTTTCATCTTTAAATCACTTCTTGGTCTGCTGCCCTCATACATCTCCTCCTACATGTCTCTGTGTGAGTGCAGCTACAGCGTGCGCTCTCAGGACATGATTACCTGCAGTGTTCCGTCAGTGAGGACTGAACTTGGCAAAAGGACCTTCTCCTACTCCGCTCCTGCTTCATGGAATGTCTTACAAAAAGATCTGAAGCTCTCGACCTTCACTTCTCTAAATGGCTTTTAAAATCTGTTGGAATCCTGGCAAAAACCAATGCAGACGTGTTCCTGTTACTGATTACTGCTACTGATTTTCTACATCCATTTTATAATGTTTTTGTTAAATATTTTGTTTTTAATTTTGTAAAAAAAAATCTGTATTTCTCTTTTATGTTTGTCTATTGTTGATTGTTTAAGGAAATGTCTACTGTTACTGTTGTCATTTAATTTTGTAAAAAAAAATCTGTATTTCTCTTTTATGTTTGTCTATTGTTGATTGTTTAAGGAAATGTCTACTGTTACTGTTGTCATCATTCTTTAGTTTGTAGCAGGTCGCTCTTGTAAATGAGTCCTCGAGGCTCAATGAGATTAACCTGATGAAATAAAGGTTGAATGAGTGATATAACAGAAAAGGATGTGTTCCACTCTTATTTTATTTATTTACCTTATTTTATTACTTGGTCTGTGTCATCTTTGTACAGGCCCACATCTGGATGGTACCAGCTCCAAAGTTGACAGACCATCTAGGACAGGAGCGATAAATGTTTGAGACTCGAGCCGGTGTAGTTTTTCTCCCGATGCCAGGATGTCGGGATCTGGACGTGGTCCTACAAACACACGAGTGACATAATCACAATAAGTTTTGACAAAAGAAACAGGCATACAAACATTAACTCAGGTTATGTTCGCTCTGTAAAGCGTGAAGTGCAGACATCTTTTCCCCACAGTTCTGGGCTTTTGTACCACCACCTCGCTGCAGGTTCAGGATGGATCCCCTTACAACATAAAAAATATGTCAAATAAACTTAGAAATAAATAAATGTAAATGAGCAATTTGGTAGGACACTGTGGGACAGATTTGTGAGAGTTAAGATTTTTACGTAACTTGCAAATACTACTACAGTACCGGTAACTGATAGTGGTTGAGCCTGCATTTTTGATACCACCATTTATGATATAACAGAAAAGAATGTGTTCCACTCTTATTTTATTTATTTACCGGTACCTTTGTTCTTGGTCTGTGTCATCTTTGTAAATCTCGAGTTCAGGCCAGTGCAGGAGGAACATTTGGCAGCTTAAAAAAAAAAAAAGAAGTTGTTACAATTCCTTTATCAGCTGCAAACCTACAGAAATAATCTAAGAAATCAGCTTTTTCTTTTTCAACACCCAGTGAGATCTAAAACAGATCAGAACTGTTTTGAGCACACATATATATATTAATACTTGTTATAACATATTTAGCTTTAAACAAGTAATAGACTGTATATATTGATTCACTTAACACATCATTTATAGAGTATACACAGCACGCTACACACACACAGAGTGATGGAAAGTAACAAAACCTGCAAAGTGCAGCTTTGTTCTCTTTTAGTGATATTTCTTTATTTCTGTTAAGAAGAAAGCATTTGAACATTACATGGACACAAACATATTTTTGGCACTAATGGAACCTCATAAAAAATACAATATACATTTTTATACCATATCTGTCTCAAATATTCCAAATAATTTATCACATTAAATTGGGCTTTTTTACACTGTTTGTATGTTGCAGCAGGAGCTAACGGTTAGCTCGCTAAGCTAGCTTCGTTTTTTCTTACCTTGAAAGCTGTGTGTCTGCTACTTCCTGTTGTAGTGAAAAAGACGTCGGTTTTAAAAAGTCTTCTTGTTGTAAAAAGTCTTCTTGTTGCAAACAATAAATCATCCGTGTTTTTAATTCATGTCGAGCACGAGCTGCTTGGTACAAACCGTGTTAAAAACACAGCAGGCGTTGTGTTGGACAGACCTGACATGGGTCCTCCTGACAAGATTTAGCGGACCTATTTCCGCCTGCGTAAAACTGTGTCATTGTGACTAGTCAAAATTATAATTCAAGATATCTCGTACGTCATTCTGACTAGTCATAATGTGAATTCTAGATATCTTAAATAGAAACGCCGTCTACATGATAAAATATTTAAGATATCTTGAATTCATTTAAAGATATCTTAAAAGGAATTTTGACTAGTCATAAGTACAGTTCTAGATATCTGAAATTGATTTATGACTAGTCATAATAGCTATTTAAGATATCTTGAATTACATTTTGACTAGTCATAAATACATTTTGACTAGTCATAAATACATTTAAGATATCTTAAATGATGATGTAATTTAAGATATCTGTAATTGTAATTATGACTAGTCAAAACTAAATTTGAGATATCTTGAAAGCAAATTATGACTAGTCAAAATTAACTTAGAGATATCTAGAATTGTATTTACGACTAGTCAAAATTCATTTCAAGATATCTTAAATTGAAGCCTCCATTCAACTCAATGGAAAATCTGACGTCATTTTGACTAGTCAGAATGTAATTAGAGATATCTCAAATACGAATTTTGACTAGTCAAAATGTAATTCAAGATATCTTGAATAGCTATTATGACTAGTCATAATTCAATTTCAGATATCTGGAATTGAAGTGCCGTGAATCCGATTTAATGTTAAAAGGGCTTGCATACCAACGCCTACTCTATAACAACAATTTCCTTTTCTGGACAAGACATCCCCCTCTCCACCTCTGTTACAAATCTTGGAATAAAAATGGACTCTCATCTTACATTTGAAAATCACATTAAGCTTCTGTTTAAAACTTGCTTCTTCCATCTTCGAAACATCTCCAGACTTTGCCCATCCCTAACTTTTTCTGATGCTGAGAAGCTCGTCCATGCTTTTGTCTCCTCCAGGCTCGACTACTGCAACTCCCTGTTTATTGGAATCCCTGGTAAATACCTTCAGAAGCTTCAATATATTCAAAACAGTGCAGCAAGGATTTTGTTGAGAGTTCGTAAATTTGAACATATTACGCCCATTCTCCATAACCTTCATTGGCTTCCTGTTGCCTACAGAATTCAGTACAAAACTGCTCTCATTACACATCAATGCTTACACGGAACTTCACCAGATTATCTAAAGGACATTCTTGTTCCATATTCATCCACCCGGTCTCTGCGGTCACAGGACAGTAATCTCCTTCACATTCCGAGAACCAAATTAAGGACCATGGGAGACCGGGCTTTCAGTGTGGCTGCCCCCCGCCTGTGGAACTCTCTTCCTGACTGCCTGAGAGCCCCACAGTCACTGGTTGACTTTAAGAGCGGCTTGAAGACCTTTCTTTTTAACCGAGCATACTCTGCCTCCTCATGATTCTACTTTTGATCTTAGTTGATACTGTTATTGATTTTACTTGTTTTATCACTTGTTTTATTGACATTTAATTCTGTTGCACCTTGTAGCACTTTGAGATTTTCATTAATGAAAAGTGCGTTATAAATTAAATTCATTATTATTATTATGATCACAGTTACGTCCAAACTGGTGAATAACAGTCACTTTGGACCCTGGATTTTATTAGTTTTGCTCCTGCATGCTGAAAAAGGGTGAGTAGCAGAAAAACACTCAGCTCTCACATTATTTAAAATTGTTGTTAGTGCAGAAAAACTTTGGACTGCAGCCGTCTGTATGTGCAACTTCACACACGGAGAATTTCACACCCGAAAATCTCTCAGACCTGGTTTGAGAGAATGACGGTTGTGAATGGCTGCCCTGTATGTCAATCAAGTGACGAGATGTTTGATAGGCTGACAAATAAATATTTTTTAATGTCACGCTGCGATCGAACAAGTAGATCGCGTTCGACGTAATGAGCACCCCTGTAATGGGTAAATGAGGCACAAGATTGTTGTAAAGAGCTTTGAGTGTCTCAATAAGATAGAAAGATGCTTTATAAGTACAGTCCATTTACCATTCTGCTTTGTTTTTAGACACTTGCTGGTCTTCCTGTTGAATTACACTGGCGTGGACCGGTGGCACTTGCGCCAAACTTGGATTTAACTTGAACTTCTCTTGAAAAGTTTGTTAGCATAATTATTTAATGTTGCCAGAAGTTTTTCTTTCAATATTTTCTGTGAAGGAGTTTAAATATCTGATCGTCTTGTTCCTGAGCGATCCTCCTCTTCCTCATTAATGAGGGCGTTGCTCAGATCGGTCGTGGTGAAGCAAGAGTTTAGTTGAAAGGCACAGCTCTGGATTTACCTTCACCTGTGGTCCTGAGGTTTGGATCCGGACTGACAGAACCAGATTCTGGGTACAAGCAGCTGAAACAAGCCTCCTTCTCGGGGTGGCCGGGCTCAGCCTTAGAGGAAGTGTGAGGAGCGCCGTCATCCGGAGGGAGCTCGTAGAGCCACTGCTCTGCATTGAAAGGAGGTTCATCTGATCAGGACACATCCTTGCTCCCTGACTTTAGAGACCAGAACTCTCTGGAGGGATTACATCTCCTCTCTGGCCTGGGACCACCTTGGAGTCCTCCAGAAGGAGCTGGGGAGAGGGAGGTCTGGGTCTCTCTCCTGGACCTGTGGCCTCCTCGACATGACTACACACAAACGATAGAAAATGGAGATGAAGATATTTGTTGTTTTCTAAAACGAAGTTTCAGTCCTGTCCCTGTACCGGACCACATCGAGGGAATGTTTTTTATCTTAAGCTGCTTGACTCTGACCTGTAAACTATTTTAACACTAACGGCACCAAACAGAACCAAGTTTATATTTGTTTCTTTGTTTGTTTTTTTATCCGACTCCCTCTCTCGTGTAATTATTTATTTATTTCTGCTTGAATAATTTATAGATGAATGCTGAGTGGCTCGATAAACAAACCTTTCTTTGAAAATGATCTGGTGCAACAAAGATACAAAAATCATAGAAAATAAAATGTTGAACAAGACCACCTAAAAATTACCGAACCGTCTGGGTCCTTGAGGGGAAACTCCAGATTTAAAAAAAGGAGTGGCTCAGTTCATCACCAACCAGGTGAAGTTTCCTGTTCGGTTGTAAAAATAATCAAACGTTGGTTCTGTTTGCTCCAGATGTGCCCGATGTGGAGGTTTCTCTCAGCGATTCACACCTGAAGCTGCAGTTGGAGGACCCGAGGCGTCCAGTGGTCAGTTCTGTCAGCTTCCCTTCTCATCATGTCCAAGAGCAAGAGCTCCGAGTCCGTCAAGGTGGTGGTTCGGTGCCGTCCCATGAATGAGAAGGAGCAGGCCGCGGGCTTCAGGCGTGTGGTCGCCGTTGACGTCAAATTCTCTTTCACTATTAAACGTAGCCCTGAGTGCTACTGTTGTTTTTCTTCCATTTGATTTCACCAAACGTTTAAGTGATCGCCGATCACGATCATTCATGGTAAATGGAGCTTACTTATATAGCGCTTTCCAACCCCCGATGAGGGGCCCCAAAGCGCTTCACTGTACCAACCATCCACCCACATTCATACACCGGTAGCGGCAGACTGCCATGCAAGGCGACAGCCAGTCCGGGAGCAACTCTAGTGTCTTGCCCAGGGACACAACGAGGTATGCTGTGACCGGGGATCGAACCCGGGACCTTCCGGTCCTGAGCCGGCTGCCCTGCCTCAGGGGTGTTCAGACTTTCTCAGCATGCGAGCTACTTTTGAAATGATCAAGTCAAAGTGATCTACCTACTATAAGGCCCCGTTTACACAAAAACAACCTGTGGAAACAGTGATTTTTCAATGTTTATTGGGGGTAATAAACAAAGAATAAGCTGGTTTACATGAAAAATGCTGTAGTTTCCATGTCAGCTGGGTTGCCAGATAAGAAATTATGTAATGTAGCCGGGTCGGGTGTAGTTAAAATTGGGTACTGAAGTTTAAAATACTATTTTAAATAAATAAAATTGGTTAAAATGGTTGTACCTAAAAAGTTACCTTTAAAAGCACGCAGGCCCGTTTACAGAGGAGCCTTGGGGACAATTTCACACACTGACACGAGTTAAATTGCACAATTGTTTGTTTAATTTAAAAAATGGAGAGTTAAAAAGCGCACACACTTTAAAAAGACAATTATAGATCCAAACAATAAATAATGTGCAATTCAGTGCAATACTCTAAAAACAGGACAACCTCACACACAAAATCATACACCAGAGTTAATTTCACCGCCTGAGAGATGCTCGATCAGTCAAGCAGCAGCAGTCCTGAGTCCACCCTGGTAGGATCCGTCACCAGAAGAGACATCACTCAAACAGACACCTGTACGTTTCGTTTAGTCCGAGCTGGGCATCAGTCGGCGCAGTTCAACCCACAGGACGCGTAACGCAGCCCGCCCCACACCGTCCAGACAGCGGGCACCAACACAGCGACAGGACCAGTCGATGGACGACTCAGATGGAGGGCAGAACTCAGATGGAGGGCAGAAACCAGTCGGGACAGCAGGTAAATGAACACCATAGGACAAAGGGCAAGCAGATGGACACCAAGGATTGATTGATTGATTGATTGATGTTTATTCATTCATTTTAAAAGAACAATACAAGACAGTTTCATCAGATACAAGAATACAAGTAGGATAAAATGAAGGGAGCAGAAAGAAGATGAAATCTTATTATATCTGCCCCTTATTTCACAGTTTGTTCAACCAATGATAACCTTCAAGCAACATCACAGAATGAATAATTCTACTTATTTTTCTAACTGTAATACACAAACTACATCACAAAATGAATAATTCTACTTAATTTTCCTAACTGTAATACATAAACTAGATCACAAAATGAATAATTCTACTTAATTTTTCTAACTGTAATACACAAACTACATCACCCATAATTCTACTTAATTTTTCTAACTGTGATACACAAACTACATCACAAAATGAATAATTCTACTTAATTTTTCTAACTAATACACAAACTACATCACACTTAATTATTTTTTATTTTTTCTACTTAATTTTCCTATTTTTTTATTATATTTTTTTTCTACTTAATTTTCCTAACTGTAATACACAAACTAGATCATAAAATGAATAATTCTACTAAGGACAAACAGCAGGGACTAAAACAATAAATATTTAACATTAAAATCTAAAAAGTATAAAACAGAAAGATACACTGGCGCTTACTCACCACCAAGTTCCACCTCTAGCAAGAGAGGGAAACAAGAAGCTTGTTAGTGGTCGCGAGAACAATAGATCATCGCGACCTAAAGCGCCCAATTACGCTAGCGCGTGACACAGCCAGCAAACGCCGCCGGAAGGCGGATGACGTGTATCAACCCTGAGGGCTGGGCCCATTTTATACAGGAAGCCAGCCCCAGACCCACCAATCGCATCGCAGCACCTGTGTGGTGCATTTAATGTCCGCAGGACATCCTGCCACAGTACTGTGGCTTTAAAATGATAGTATGTTGACCTAAACTGTCGTATGTGCTGAGTAAAGATGTTCTAAGATTCAATTCAATTCAGTTTATTTATATAGCGTCAATTCACAAAAGAAGTAATCTCAGGGCACTGAACAGAAACATTAATACAAAATAATAATTTAACAGAAACATTCAGAGTCAGAGAGTCAGAGAGTCTTTATTGTCATTTGCACCGCATGTGGTACATGTGATGAAAACGAGATTATGTACACGGGGTCCCAGTTACATCCAACAACAAATGCAAGAGAAAAACAGTAATAACATCTAGAATTAACTAAGAAAAACATCAACTAGTAATACACTAAGCTTAATATAGTGGGAATAAACAGCAGCACGAACATGAGTTTGTATGAGCAGATGGTCACAGATGAACACAGCAACAAGAAAACAGATCAGCATCAGCACAATGTGATATTTTGCAGTGTTTATTTTTTTATTTTATTTTTATTTATTCATGAGTCTAACAGCCTCAGGGTAGAAGCTGTTCCTCAGTCTAGTGGTTCTACATTTGATGCTCCTCAACCTCCGTCCTGAGGGGAGTGGGGCAAAGAGTGAGTGTGCTGGGTGAGTGAGGTCTTTCATGATGCAGGTGGCTCTTTTCCTGCATCTGGAGGTGTAAATGTCTGTGATGGTGGGGAGACTGACTCCAACAGACTTCTGTGCAGCCTTCACCACTCTCTGTAGAGCTTTCCTCTCTTCAACTGTGCAGCCTCCATGCCACACGTTGATGCTGGAGCACAGGACGCTCTCCACTGCACACCTGTAGAACGAGGTGAGAACTGGGCTGCTCAGACCAGCACGTCTCAGCCGTCTGAGGAAGTAGAGTCTCTGATGACCTTTCTTGATCAGGCTGGTGGTGTTGTTGCTCCAGCTGAGATTATCATTCATGTGTACACCCAAGTATTTGTAGCTGGAGACCACTTCCACTGCAGACCATAGATAAAATAATAATTTAACACTATCTGTTTGAGGAGCAGACTCCTTTGAATTTAACTCCTTTGCAGAACTCTCATCTTGAGCAAGATGAAGTTTGTGTTGTGTTTCTTGAACACGTGCTCAGAAAAGGAGGTGGTAAATAAGGCATTTTTTAATCTGGCAACCCTGGGCTCAGCTGTATTCATTGTGCATGCTGCGACTGCATGATCACAGTTATGTCCAAACTGGTGAATAAAGTCTCTTTGGACCCTGGATTTTATTAGTTTTGCTCCTGCATGCTGAAAAAGGGGGTAGGGGAGCGGGGATGGCCAGTTTCCCCGAAAATCTCTCAGACCTAGTTTGAGAGAATGAGGGTTGTGAATGGCTGCCCTGTATGTCAATCAAGTGACAGGATGTTTGATAGGCTGACAATTATTTTTTTAATGTCATGCTGCGATCTACCAGTACTACCTCAGAGATCTAACAGTAGATTGCGATCAACCTAATGAGCACCCATAGACATTATATATAGTAGACCAAGCATAGCCTGCTCCGACACAGGATTTAGGGCAGCCATCTTGGCGCTGTCACCCTTGTACTTTGCTGCATACAAACTAACAGAAAATGCCTCACAACTTCTTTGAAATAAGATCTATAGAGCTTTGGAGCGTGACGTCACTGGACCACCGCGCACAGCATTGTGGGTAGTTTTTTTTGTAGTTTTTTGTCGATCCGCCATTTTTCCTGTCTTGCTCGTATTTTGTTCGAATCAGGTTTCAACAGCTTAGCAATGGTCCTAAATTGCTGTGTAATAGGATGCAATGTCCGTTCACACGACAGAAAAGGTAAAAAAAATAGAAAACGGACTCTCGTTTTATAGTTTCCCTACCTGGAAACAACGCGAGGGCGAGCTTGTGTCGGCCATAACAAAAAGGAGGCATGGATATCAGCAGTGAGACGTCCTGATGTAACGTTCTCCAACATCACAAGATACATGCTTGTTTGTTCCAGACATTTCCATTCAGGTGAGTATTTTAAATCAGTTTACTGGAGTTGTGCCATTTTGTCAAGGTGTATCATGTTTTGGTCGAGTTCAGTGCATAGTGGGTCAACCAAGTTTAGGTCGGACATCTGTGTTATTTTAAAATAAACTGTTTAAAGTTGATTGTGTTGTCACATTGACTGTAGCATATTGTTTTTTATTATTAATTTATTTCTTTATTCATTTTATCAAAATAAATACCCAACAAAGACAAAAAAAAGAAAATATAAAATGAAAGGCAGCAGAAAGAAGAAACTATCTTATTATATCTGCCCCTTTTCCAAACAATCTATTCAAAGAATAATCTATAAGTAACAAAAAATGAGTAACTCATCTCAATTTTCAAATTTCAACATATTACACATTAAAGCGCTTCATCTTTTAACAAAATGTGTCTGAATATTTAAGGGTAGTACATTGTTATGACATTTATACATCACCATTAAAATAAGGTAATCTACCAATGGAACTTCAGTAATTTCAACTAAAAAAATAATATACTAGATGGATGACAGTAATGTTTTCTGGCAATAATTATATTACTGATCTGCGTTCTCTTCAAGGCAAATCTTCTTATGAGATGGATGAGTCACATCCCGACTGGGCTCCAACACTGCACTTGGGACACTCCGAGGTGAAAGTGTCAACATCAGACCGACATGCTCGTCCATTAAAGACAAGGGGAAGATGAAGGCCAGGAAGTGATGGAAAGGCAAAATCAACAAGCAGTGGAGGCTGCAGGAGATGTGCAACAACCAGTGGTGGTGGCAGCAGGAGATGTGCAACAACCAGTGGTGGTGGCAGCAGGAGATGTGCAACAACCAGTGATGGTGGCAGCAGGAGATGTGCAACAACCAGTGATGGTGGCAGCAGGAGATGTGCAACAACCAGTGGTGGAGGCTGCTGGAGAGGAGCACCAACAGGTGATGGAGGCTGCTGAAGAAGAGCATGAGCAAGTTGTGGAGTCTGCGGTGGAAACCCCACGAGAGCACATCACTGTCGCTGCAGATGGGGAGGAGGAAGATGAAGCAGCAGCAAAAAGGCGACAAACAGAATGTCAGTTGTGCGAACAAAGAAGAGCAGAAATTAATCGTCTCTTACAGGAAAACAGGGAGCTCAGGTCAGAGCTGAATAAAAAACAGCTAGACAAAGAATTTCTTAGGGGTGACACAAAAAAGTCAGGTACTATACAGGACTTCATTGCTTTGCCGTATTGTTGTCATTGTTTGAATTTGAAATGAAACAGATCCATTTTGAAGTAAACATTTGATGTAATTAAACATTTCCAGTAAATGTGATGAACGTGTGAGTTAATACATTTTATAGAAAACACACAAAAATGTGCAAATATAAGTCAACAGCATGTTTTACATAATTATGTCTCCCTTGAAGTACAAGCTCTGAGAAATATCTTTAGGAAGCTTCATGCTTTCTGTAGACGTCCAGCCATGTCTGTGTGGTCCACACAAGGTCACAGTGGTTTGATTATGCACCTGTGCAGAGTGGGTGATGCTTCTGCAGGTAAACTTCATCTCCTGCCTCCAGCTGCTGGATGCTGCATGTCTTGTATCTGTGAGGGAACTTCCTCCAGGCAGCAGCGATCACACTGAGTCCATCAGGAGATGCTCCAAGTTCAGGAGTTGGTGTTTATGATGAAACCACATGCTTTAACTTTAAGATTTTTTTTACTGCTAGCTGTATTTTAATGTAGGTGTTTTGATGATTCACACACCATTTTATTTCTGTGTGTAGACACACTGTTACTCAGCATGACCCACGGTGTTCTGGTGGCTCAGAGTCAGAGCAGAACCTGCGAACAACACAATTAAAATGGTGAATGAAAAGACAATGTATAATATACAGTATATATATGCATCTTAATACATATACTGTATATAGTGATTATAGTAATCTAATCAAGATTTGAAGTCTACATGTTATTAGACATGCTCAAGTCATTAAAAATAAGGTAATTTTCAACTTGGACCTTTGTAATTTAGTAAAAAAACATACTTTAAAAATCAAGTGTTCTCAGTTTTTAATACTCCTAGCATACAGAAGGTTGTTTGATTCTGAAAGAAATGTAAATTAATAATTTATGTACAATTAAGGAGCCAAAAACAACGTACCTTCAACGTATTTACAATCTGGGGGCTTTAAAAATGTCCAAATCATCTACCCAGCTGTTCATAGATTGGACCAGCTCTCCCAGTGATTTGTAATTATAAAAATTATTTGTGGTGTAAACACTGACACAGACCAGGTCTGCTAAAATGACTGGGAAGGGAATGTCAGTGGAGGTAAGTATTACTCCAGGTCTCTGCTCCATTTATTTATTTATTTCAAACGGGCAACATTTCCAATTATACCGATTTTTTTCATGTAGTTTTTTTTTCTCACCTGGGAGAAGCTTATTAGGATACAGTCCACTTTATTTTGCCACTTTATTTTTTATTTTACGCAAGAAATCTCCTGAATTTCTTTTATTTTTTCTGAAGACAACAAACATGGCGGTCGAGACCGGAACGCCCCGACACGCCCCCGACACCCGCCCACACAGTGACGTGTGCTCCAAAGCTCTATAATAGTGAGTGTAACATTTTTTCTGAATGCTCAGCTTAAGAAGGCAACCAGGCGCCTTAGTTTCAACTGTTGCCTTTTTATTTTTGCTTTTTTATAACAGTTATGTGCAGTTCAGTCAGTACAAAATAACTTCAATAAACTCACTAAATCACAGTATATGAACAAAATAGCATGGACCTCATTCAGACAATGTTTTTGTGTACACACTCCCAGATATCACGTTTTTGTTTTAAAGGTTTCCAAAAGATAAATACAGTGTGACAGCTTGCTCATTTTCAGAGCTGCTCTCATTACTTTTTGTTCTCCCTTGGCCCCTCCCATCCTGCCACACTTAAAGACGCACCTGGATCACAGCTGTGAACTCACCTGATTGCTCGTTTGCTCTTCCAGTTTAAAGATGGCAGTTTATCTCCAGACCTAAAACAATCAACAACTGCCACGATTCTGCCAGTGTTGCGTCCCTGGTTGAACTATTAAAATTTAATCCGAGGTTGTGCAATCCCTCGCCTGTTCCAAAACCCTTCACTTCCTGCTGGAAGTCATCACCGTGGACTGAAAAAACAAACAAAAGGGAAAACGTACATCTACTCCTGTGCGCTCTCCGACGTGAATCTGGAGATCCTGGAAGCATGTGACGTCACCCAGTTAATTATTCATAAGTCCCAGAATTAAATATTTAATATTACTAAAAATTAATCAGTTATGCCCTATAGTGATTTCAAAATATTACATTTGTTCATTGCAGATGACAAAAACAAAAACAAAGCAGCTTATGGATTCCTGATTCTGCTTTGACACTTTCACAAGACCTGTAAGTCTATTTATTCATTTTGTTACTGTTTGATTTGTAATCGTGAGCACTTGGGCCTGATTATTATTATTTTTTTATTATTCCACAGCTCTTGCTGTGGGGCAGTAAATATATGGGAGCCTTGACCTGTTGATTGTGGAAGACAAGAAAAGACTTTAAGAACTTTTTTACCAGATGGAGGGGATTTGTGTTTATTTTGTTTATGGACATTTAAAAATATAAACCTGAAAGAAAAAAAAAAAGAGAAATGATGTGGATGATGTTTTGTTTGTTTTTTGTGTAAAAGAAAAAAGATGATGTTTTGTTTGTTTTTTGTGTGGAAAAAAAAGAAGGAAAAAAAAGAAGTGTGTATATATATTTTGTCATTCAAAGTGTTAAAGGGTCAACACCATTAAAGTGGATGGTCCTTGTGTGACAGGTTAAAAAATAATAATACAAAAGTAATTCAAAAGTGTTAATCCTAACTGTCAGGAGGGATACCTGGCTGGCACCCCTTTTTAATAAACCAACTTTTGTAAAACAGTCACATAAAAAATGGCACCCCAGATGGGACAGTTTTTTTGAATGACAACTTTATGATCAGCACTGAAAAATAAATAAATAAATATAAAAAAATAAAAATAAAATAAATAAAATGAGCACAGAAGCAAACAGAATAGATCA
Organism: Garcialebias charrua; assembly: GCA_038048925.1. Taxonomy (NCBI): domain Eukaryota; kingdom Metazoa; phylum Chordata; class Actinopteri; order Cyprinodontiformes; family Rivulidae; genus Garcialebias; species Garcialebias charrua. Next base: position 23,039 of record JBBPBX010003932.1, read on the forward strand.
CCCTCCAATCACTTCCACCCCCCCAAAGGTGATGACCCCTATATGCTCCACAGCATACTCTCTCCTGGACATGGAATTAACCAAGCTGGATTTGATGTTGGATTCCCCTTTGGTACCACAGCCTCCTTCTCAAGCTCAACACAAAACACAGGCTGCACCTGATGTTCCAGAAACGGAGTTAAAAACTGCCATGGAGGAAATAAAAACCAGTGTTAGATGGGAGATGAGCAATATGAGGGACACAACAATAAAAAGTGTGAAAAAATTAATTCAAGACCATGGACAAGAACAATACAAACGGATGGATGCACAGTTGGAATACATACTCTCACAAACGAAAGCCGCTCTTGGATGGAGACTGAAACACCATCAGTCTGAGCTACTAGAGGAGTTCAAATCCCTTCTCACCCCAGTTACAGCCAGCATCTCTGCTCTGCAAGAAGAGGTTTCCCGCTTGCAGGGGGAGATTTCAGCATGTCAAACCACCATCAAATCTGTAACAGAGGAAATAGTCACAAAAATCCAACCAGTTCAGACCTGCCATCAGACCACAATAATGGATGACACTGCACAGACAATGTATCAGGGTGTACCAAAATCAATAACATTTACCAACAAACCCCGGATGGAATCTACTGTTCGGCCTGGTATAGCACCAGGTGGCACCACCTTTTTACTAAACAGGAGTCGAGACCAGGGGAAAAGCCCTGTGAAATTATTGTTTCCAACGTATGGAAAATTAGAAGACCCCCCTGATCCTCTACAATATCTGGAACGGTGTGAGGATTATTTGGCTCTAAATTCATTAACAGATGAAGAACTTATGGCTACATTAAGGAATGTGTTGCATGGCACAGCCAGAGACTGGTGGGATGTAGCCAGATACAAGGTTAATACCTGGGCTGATTTTCAAAAGCAGTTTCAGGCCGCTTTTCTCTCTGAGGACTATGAGGACGAGCTGGCAGAACGAGTGAGGACCAGAGTTCAAGGAGAGAATGAGAGCATCAGAGATTTCATATATATGTACCAATCTTTGTGCAGACGCTGGAAACCCCAGATTGAAGATGAGGACATTGTCAAGATGATCCTGAAAAACATAAATCCTACATTGGCCACCCAGTTAAGGAGTAACAACTGTAGATGAACTTGTTCGTCTGGGACAGCAGCTGGAGAGAGACAGAGACAACCAACAACAGTATGAACACAAGAAACAAGTAAAATTACCCCCTAAGCCAGCTGAACATAGACCTCCTCACCATGACAACACAGTACGGCCAAGACAACCAAACTACAACCAAAATCCCAATCGCCCATCTCAACCATTCTGTTGGCGTTGTAAAGACAATCATCCTCCTGCAGCCTGTCCACATGCTGGAACCAATCGATCCCCTTTACCTTCAAATCCTCCTCAACCGGCTAGCAGTCCATCACACATCTCATCAGCTCCAGGCCCAGCGACTCTTGGGTCTCTCACAAACTCTGGATTTCCTAGTGAACACTGTCCTTCTGCCACATCCTCAACAAATTCACTACCAAACCAGTTGATAGTTCCTATCAGCATACATTCCTGGAAAGGACCTGCAATTTTGGACACGGGTTCCTCTTATACACTGCTAAATGAGAAGGTGTGGAATGAACTAAATGGAGAACTTAAACCTTGGACGAGAGGACCTTTATATTTAGCAGATGGAGAAGGACGACAACCTTTGGGATGGAGTGAGATCACCATTAGCTTACAAAACCAGTCCATAAACTTACCTTGTGTTATCCTGTCTGCTCATCACCTCACGTTCCCTGCAGTCATTGGACTTAATTTCATTTCCCTCTCTGGTCTGCAGTTTGATGTTTCTGAAAAACGTTACTGGTTCAAGTTCAACAGAAAACAACAATACAGTTTTCTAAAAGAATCTGCTTCCTGGTCAAATGAACCTCATCAACAGCTTGCTTTTTTCTCAGCAATCGCTGAGCTTCGACGAGTTGCCGATGTTAACCAGACAAGGGCTAAACAAAGACAAAAACGAAACTATGATTGTGGAAGAAAAGATGGTGACTTCGCAGAGAAAGATAGGGTGTGGTTCCGTGCTCACCCCTTGTCCAAAGCCAACCAGTCATACACAGCCAAACTTGCCCCACGATGGAAGGGTCCCTATCGTATAACAAGAAGGACTGGCCCTATCAATTATGAGGTTGTGTTTGAGGACACTGGTGAAGACCTTCGTGTGGTTCATGGTGTAGTGGCAGGGCTTTTGACTTGGGACCCGAAGGACGCGGGTTCGCGTCCCGGCCACTACACACCTTGGGGTGTCTATGAGTGCACATCTAATTCTCCAGCTCCCCGGGCGCTTTCTATGGCTGCTCACTGCACCACCTGGTGGTGGTTGGGTTAAATGCAGAGACGAATTTCGTCTGTGTATGGGAAACATACGCAGATGACAGGAAAATTTATTATTATTATTATTATATCACAACTCAAACCTTGCTATCCTACAGCAGAAGAAGTGGACAAAGCACAGCGCCAAAAAAAATTCTAGACATATTCAATGAAGAAAGTGACGAAGATTTCCATGGCTTCCCTTCTTCTCCTAACTTATTGGCAAAATAATTGTGGTATTGGAGAGTGTGAAAACTTTGTGAAATCAAATTGTAACTCGTATTCTCCCTTACTAGTTCGGGACCTCTCAAGGGGGGGGATGTGTGACAGCCTGCTCATTTTCAGAGCTGCTCTCATTACTTTTTGTTCTCCCTTGGCCCCTCCCATCCTGCTACACTTAAAGACGCACCTGGATCACAGCTGTGAACTCACCTGATTGGTCCACTGTTCAAGCTCGTTTACCCTTCCAGTTTAAAGATGGCAGTTTCTCTCCAGACCAAAGACGAGCAACAGCTGCCACGATTCCACTAGCGTTGCATCTCTGGTCAAACAATTAAACTTTAATCCGAGGCTGTGCAATCCCTCGGCTGTTCCAAAACCCTTCACTTCCTGCTAGAAGTCATCACCGTGGACCGAAAGGGGAAAAAAAACAAACAAAAGGGAAAACGTACATCTACTCCTGTGCACTCTCCGACGTGAATCCGGAGATCCTGGAAGCGTGTGACGTCACCCAGTTAATTGCTCGTAAGTCCCAGAATTAAATATTTAATATTACTAAAAATCTATGCTATGCTCCATAGTGATTTCAAAATAATACATTCATTCATTACAGATGACAAAAACAAAGCAGCTTAAGGATTCCTGACTCTGCTTTGACACTTTCACGAGACCTGTAAGTCTATTTATTCATTTTGTTACTGTTTTGTTTGTAATCGTGAGCACTTGGGCCTGATTATTATTATTTTTTATTATTCCACAGCTCTTGCTGTGGGGCAGTAAATATATGGGAGCCTTGACCTGTTGATTGTGGAAGACAAGAAAAGACTTTAAGAACTTTTTACCAGATGGGGGGATTTGTGTTTATTTTGTTTATGGACATTTAAAAATATTAAAAAAAAAACTGAAAGAAAAAAAAAAGAGAGAAATTATGTGGATGAGGTTTTGTTTGTTTTTTGTGTAAAAGAAAAAAGATTGTTTTGTTTGTTTTTTGTGTGGAAAAAAAAAAGAAGAAAAAAAGAAATGTGTATATATATTTTGTCATTCAAGGTGTTAAAGGGTCAACACCATTAAAGTGGATGGTCCTTGTGTGACAGGTTTAAAAAATAAATAATACAAAAGTAATTCAAAAGTGTTAATCCTAACTGTCAGGAGGGATACCTGGCTGGCACCCCCCTTTAATAAACTAACTTTTGTAAAACCGTCACAAGGTGTCTATGATGAAGAGATGAAGAGGCCTGACCCCAGTTTCTTTGCTAAGGTTAACACATACCAGAAATGCACACACTGGAGCAGAGTATATGCAATGTTTTGAAGTTTGTTAAGAGTTGATAAATCAAATTTTGGGAAATTTAAGGTTTTTTGAGAAAGTATTGAATTTATAAAGTCCAATTAAAGTCCAGTTTTTTTTTTATTGAACGCCTTTTTTAAAGGTATTGAATTTAACTTCATTATTCCTGCATATACCCTGTAGAGGCGTGTTTGTTGATAGGAGGGACAGTCCGCTCGGTTCTTTCTTGTTTTTATTTTTATTTGTTCGTTCTTGCATCTATTTTTTTTGTTTGTTTTTTTGTTTGTTTGTTCTGATCTTATTCCGTTTAGTTTTTATTACCATTTAGTATTGATGCTTATTTTATATGAGGGTTTTTATGTTCTGGGTGGGTAACTTAGATGTAATATTGCTGTGGGTGGGAATGTTAGTGATTTCCAATGTGTATCCAGTTTTTAATTGCATTCTCACATAGAACATATAGGATTTTGTTGACATGATGTTTGTCATGTCAAAAGGGGAATTGAAATATATTTCTATCAGTATTACATTACACCCATTATGTTCCATTATTTGTATTCACTTAATTCTGCCTTATAATGTGAAATGTGACACAAGGCAGAATGTCTTTCTCTCGAGCTTTGTTTTCAATAGGGAAGAGTTACACGCCTGCACAATTCAACAGACCCAACATTTGAAGTTTACATTGAAGCTGATAGTTTATTGGCAGAAAGGAGGGTCACGTGGTAGTGTAGGTGGTCCCAGGGCGGTCCCGAAGCAGTCCCAGGCGGTTCCAGGTTCCAGGAGGCGGTGACGACATCCGGAGGTTTATAACCGTGGCCCTGCCTTTGAAGATGTGTGTGTGGACTGGTGTTGGAGTGAGGTCTGTTTGCAGCTGCAAGGTTAATCCTTATATGTACAATAAACCTGCAAATTAACTTGCACATTCGTTTCAGAGTTTCCTTCAACCTTTTGAATTCGTAACACTAATGTGTGACTGACCGCAACACACGACACCACGTCAAGCACACAGATGAATCAGCTCAAAATGTGCGCTTAGCGATTCATTAAACTCACTTAATATTACTTGCTTACCTGTGTAGAAAGGCACCATTCATAATTACTGCTGTTTCAACGTCGCTATGATCAGCTCTGACTGTGTACAGAGATGGTCCCCCACTCGGCCCCCCTCCTCGGCAGTCAAACCGGAAACACTGGCGAACCACGGCGATGCGAGACGAGTCCAAGCCTCCGGGCAACGGAAAATGCGACCTGTACAGTCCAATAATTTTGGACAGATGGGACATAAACTGCGCATGCGCTTAGCGCTAGTTATAATTAGATTCAATGGAAAAGCCGATTAGCGGCGCCCAGCGGGGAACCCGGAAGTACGTCACAATCAGAAAACGTTTTTTGAAACAAACAACTCATTACTCATAAAATATTTATCCTACACAACTGAAAACATATATGCATACATTTCGAAATATTTTTTATTTTATTTCATTTTTATAAAAAAAAAATTAAACCTTCAAATGGTGAAGAGCTGCAGTTCCAAGGAGGGGCGGCGCCCCTAGTGTTCTCTAGTGGCGGCCGCCGCTGGTAGTCAGCACCATAAAGCTGTGAGTAACCTTTGGCAACAAGTCTGCACTTGTATTGCTCCACTTCTCCATCACCTTGATGCTTGACTTTGAACACCCATCTTGATCCAATGACCTCTTTGTCCTTTGGTAGTTCCACCAGATCCCATGTTTCATTTTCTTCCAGTGACTGGTATTCCAAATCAGCCGCTTCTTGCCACTTTTTTGCATTTGGACTCTTTATTGCTTCTTTTAGAATAACTGGTTCCATGACAGAACACACATTAGCACAATGATCAACAGTCACCATATCTGCAAACTTGTCATATCCATATCTCTTTGGAACCCTTCTGATTCTGCTTCCTCTTTGAATAGTTTCATCAACAGTGACATCATCAGTTGTTTCCTTTTCTTCTGTGGTGGTAATCACCTCTTTCTCTGGACAGGAAACGTCCTCCTGTTTCCAGTCAAAGTCCGACTCATTAAAGATGACATCATTTCGAATCAGAATTCTTATTTTTTCTTCATCGAACAGATGATATCCTTTTGCATTGTTTGCATATCCCACAAACCTGAGCTTTACAGCTTTCTTGTCGAGTTTTCTTCTTTCAGTGTCTGGAACATGTGCATAAGCAACACAACCAAACACTCTCACATGGCTCATGTCAGGTTTTTTACCAGACCATCTTTGGTAGGGTGTCTCTCGCTTCAGAACAAATGTCAGCAATCTGTTTTGTATGTAGGCTGCTGTTGCTACTGCTTCAGCCCAGTACATCTTTGGTAGCTTAGCATGCGACATGCTTCTAGCTGCTTCAACCAATGTCATGTTTTTTCTTTCTGCAACTCCATTTTGCTGAGGTGTGAGGTACAGACTTCTCATGGTGGATACCTTAAGGCTTCAAATATTCTTGAAACTGACTTGAAATGTACTCCCCACCATTATCTGATCTTAGTCTTGCAACTCTTTGTCCAGTCATTGGAGAATGTTCCCTCAAAATCCTGGAATTTGCTTAAGACTTCACCTTTTTGTTTCATGAAGTAAACCTTACAACAGCGAGAAAAGTCATCAATAAAGGTTAAAGTATTTTGACCCACAGACATCACTATGGATCAGTAGCAACTGTCTTGACATGGCTGTCTTGTGAGCTTGTCTTCCACACAGGCTTCATAGAAAGGAAGTTCTTTGTCTGCAGAGAATTTCACTCCATTCACCAGATCTTAGTTCCTTTAGTTTGATGGTGTGACCTAAGTGCTGATGCCATAAATTAGCTGTTACTGATGCACTTGACGCACTATGACAGGTGAAGATCCTTTAACATCCAACTTGTACAGTCCATCAGATCTTTGTGTTCCCATTCCTCGAAGAGATCCATCCTTGTCACGTATGTAGCAACGAGATTTTTTGAACTGTACTGTATTTCCTTTTCTTGTAGCAGCTCCCACTGAAAAAAAGATTTCCAGACAATTATAACACATCATACATTGTGGCAGGTTTAGCATCACTTATCTTGAAGGTCATGTTCAATTTAACAATGCCAAATCCTTGATCTTCCACCACCCTGCCATCACCCAGTTTTACAGATTGTGTTTCTGAAAACTGCTGGTAGTTTTGAAGAATTTCTTTGTCACAGGTCATGTGTTTTGATGCTCCAGAATCAACCACTCAACTTGTCCTGGGGCCTCATGTATCAAAGACTTGCGTGGATTCCTCACTGGAAAGTGACGTACGGTCAAACCCAGAAATGTGTGCACGCACAAAAAGATCCGGATGTATCAAACTGAGCGTACACCTGAATCCACGCACATTCCTTTTGTACATCACAATTGACGTGGAACTGAGCGCACGTGAGACACCTCCCCTGACACGCCTTCATTTACATATGTTAAACAGATGCAAATTACTTCCTGCATGTGTGAAGGACATGTTTGTTTGATCCCTGCGCGATCAGAAATGATTTCTAGATTCGGGAAAATAATGAATTTAATATAATATGGGTGAGGACAAACATCCTAAGTAAGAATAGTAATAAAATGTGTTCATCATGCAAAGAACGAGTGATTGTGTGTCGGTATTTGTGTGCGCGCGCACCCTGCTGTGGTGCGCGAACCGGCTCATTCATTCATTCTGTGTGGAAATATTAACTTTGCGCACGAGTTTATTACCATTATTACTGTAAACACAGAGGAACTTACTTGGATGTTTGCTAGAACATAGATCTTTGTTTATGTAGATGATGTGAAGAAACGAGTCTGTGCGTCTTGGTGGAGACATTTCATGACATCACGTGATGTTGGCGTCTCCAGACGCTGCGCGCCCCGCAGCCTTGTGCGCAGTCTGTCTGTGAAGCTTTTGCTCTCCTACAAGTTATATAAGGTGTACTTTCACGTGTCATTTTGGAGAAATCTACAATAAACGCAGATAATGAATCACCTCCAGCTGCCGTGTCAACACCGGTGAGGGTGCGCGCGGCGCGCTCCAAGCGCGACCACTCAGCCTTTGGAATCATATGGATGAGACATTCCATTGGACATGATCCGGCTTTGTGTGGACTGGACTGCACAGTCCCGATCGACCTGCAGCTCCCTCTGTGGAACAGTTTGACCGCTGCTTCTGTATGCACGCGTGATGCACGGCTCCCCAGAGCGCAGCAGCAGTGCCAAACTGAAAAATGATTATTTCTGAAAACGGCTGATAAGCCATATCCTAGATCAGAAAATTATATCTGTTTCTAAATAAATGCTCTGCGTGTTACACTATTTATTATATTCTCCAGTAAGGCTGAATGAATCCGTTCCTGTTAAATTTATTTTTGGCACAACTTTGCGCGTCCTTTATTTCACTGCGTCATGTGGATGTAATACTTGTTAATCGTGTGTTTGGAGGGAATATTAATCATTTTCACATCATGAACAGTTAATAATAATAATAATAATAATAATAATGAATTCAATTTATAACGCACTTTTCATTAATGGAAATCTCAAAGTGCTACAAGGTGCAACATATTTGAATGTCAATAAGACAAATAATAAAACAATTAAAATCAACAACAGTATCAGCTAAGATCAAAAGTAGAATCATGAGGAGTAAAGTATGCTCGGTTGAAAAGAAAGGTCTTCAAGCCGCTCTTAAAGTCAACCACAGACTGTGGGGCTTCAGTTTCTCTGAAACACCTGTAAGTGTCGCCAAAGGAACAAGAACCACAGAAACGTGCGTACGCCTGCTCGGGAGCTTGCGTGGATATGTACCTGGATGCGCATATATTCACGTTCAGTTCAGTTTTGATACATACGGGGTTTTGCGTGGAAAGTGACGTGCGCAATGTTTTTGTGCGCACGCACGGTTGATACATGAGGCCCCAGGTCCTTCAGTTAGATTTGCATTTCCTGCAACAAAGGCACTCTCAGAGGGGTCTTCTTCAATTTCACTTAACGCATTTTTGGCTTTGTGATTTTTGACTTGTTTCTTCCAGCTTGGACAGTTATGCTTTATGTGTCCTTCTTTGCCACACTTGTAACATCCCCATGAACTTTGTCCTTCAGCTCCCACTACTTTAATGGTCTTGCATTTCTCTGTTAACTTGTTGACATGGCTGATGCACCACCTGATGTAGCAGCACTGTAGTCATTGACATGGACTCTTTTTTGCTCTTCATTGATTAATGCTTGCTGAACAAACTGCAATGTCAAATTGTCCATCTTCATTTCTAAAGTGGTGACAATCATAGAATAGCTTGGTGGTAAGCTACCTAGGAGTGTTGTATCCTCTTCAATTACAGCACCTATTGCTCTTAGCTGATCAGTCAATTCCTTCATTAGTTTTAAATGGTCATTAAAGATGACATTTTCTTTCATTTCACATCTGAAATATTTCTTCTGAAATAGTCGCTTTGGACTACTCTGACTGAGGAAGCCCTCTGGAGTGAGGGTGAAACGTTTCTGCTAAAAAGAAACTGTCCAGATGAACTGATTGAGAATGAGCGGATTTGATACCTGGACTATTGAGAATTAACTTTCTTGTCTTCTTCTGAAATAGTTTACTAGCTAAAGGATCTCTTTCTAAATGTTACATCCAGTCCGGTAGGACTGGATGGCACCTTGCATGGCAATCTACCGCTACCGGTGTATGAATTTCTGTATGGCTATGTTCACACTGCAGGTCTTAATGCTCAATTCCGATCTTTAAAAACAATCCGATCTTTTGGTGTGAACGTTCACACTACATTTTAAATGCGACCTACATCAGACTCCAGTGTGAATGATCTACATTGCAGAAGCAACCCGCATGCGCAGAAGAAAACGTCTCAGAACGCGACACGCAAGCCGAGAGTCGCTTTGGGCTGGTTTTCATGGGGCTGGTTGCTTGTTTTTGTCGAGAGATTTGGAAACACTGCACGCAGCACCCTGTGTTTGCGGAAGTAAACATGGACGCGACAGTTTTCAGTGTGTATTCGGTAATTTTGAAGTTGTTGTTTAATCGGGGAAAGCTAAACATCCAAATGATTAAAGGCAAAAGAAAACAGAAGAAAGCGAGCTAAATTTTTAGTGATGGCGATTTTTGGAGCTGTGGCTGCTACCTCTGTTCAGAGGGGTGTGTGGATGTGGAGTAGGAGCCAAGAGTGGTGGGACTTTGACTTGAGATGAATGACGTGATGCAAAAGTCAGATGTAAGTCACGTGAGCGTTCACACTGCAGTCGCTTTGTAAACTTATATATCCGAATTAAAACCACATACTGAAACAGCCTGGGTCGGATTTGAAAAAAAAAATCGGATTTGTCGCGTTCAGACTGTCATAAAATCTGATATGGTCAGATGAGGGCAGAAAAAATAAAAATCTGATTTGGGTCAGATTTGCCTGCAGTGTGAACATAGCCTATGAATGGGTGGATGGTTGGTAATGTAAAGCGCTTTGGGGCCCCTCATAAGGAGCTGAAAAGCGCTATATAGATAAGCTCCATTTACCATTTTAGCATTTCCCAAGCCTCCTTAGGAGTTTGGCAGCTTGTTATTAAATACAACTGGGATGTACGTACATTTAGCACCAACATGGAAAATGCCTTTTCTCTCAGTCTCCCGAATTCTGACCAAACTTGTGCACTAGCATCCGGAGTTAGCATATCCATCTCCGTTAGCATGACCCATAGTCCTTTAGCTTTTAGCAAATGCTCCATCAAAAACTTCCACATTGCCCAGTTCTCTTGTCCGCTCAGCTTGTCGATAAACAGCTTATCATCCATTGTGAATCCCATAATTAAGTTTATCAGACTTAAAAACTTCACTTACATAACTCTTTAGCGACGCTCTGGGCCCATAACCTGAAGAGAACAGGTGTCAACGTGCATTAATTTATTAACTGCCCAATAAAACTGCAGTACACCAAAGATACAGCAGATGGCAGCATAACAAGGCTTTCCCATTATTGAATAAATTACTGCTTCATATTTCAAAAAGATGACTATGGAGACGACCGCCATGACAGGCCTGAGTGAGGCTGGAAGAACTAAACGACGATGGCAAGGCAGCGACAGAAAACTCCACAAGTGTTGCAGTCATACCCATACAGTGGACATGCATTGTAGGTGAAAAAAGTCAACAGGAACATAAGAGTTCACCAGGAGCCTGTGAAGCTGCTGCTCAGCTTGTGTGACCATCTTGGCGCCCCCAAACAAACAAAAAAAAACTCAAAGACGTAGAAATTACTAAAATGCTTTTATTATATAAACCGTAAAAACACTCGTTAAAACCTTTATTAAACAAAAACTTTTTAAAATCAGCCTTTGTCAGACGTTTTAGCCGCTCTGCCTCCATTCAAGGGTTGATCGCACAGATGGCCGAGTCTGGGAACGAGAATTGGCTCATCTTTTGGGAAGTGACCCACCTGGAAAAGAGTCAAATCTAAATCAAGCTCTGCCAGAACAATTCATTTAACACCTGCCACTTTCCTGCCATCAGGTCATGGAAGCATCAAGTCCAGATCAGACCTTCCTATTCTTCACTCTCCTGCGGGGGGGTTCTCAATGTGGTCAGGTCCAAGAGGACCTCCAATCCCTACAGTGAGTTCTGGGCCTTGACACAGTGGACGCCCAAAAAGCTCCAAAAGGAGGACTTCTATCTGCTGAACATCTGATTTGGGGCTCTACTTCGTTTTTACACATACGTTTAGAACAAAAGATGCAATTTTATATTTTTGTTGGGAGCCACAGCAAAAACACTAATACACACATCAGTACAAGTCATTTATAAAAATAAAAAGATTTAAAGAAAAGAGACTAACCTGTTTGTGTTTGTATGATATTCCAGAACTGGTTTCAGGACCATACCATAGGTTTTGCATGCCAGCACATAGATGATGCTGCCAACAGCAGCACATTTCACAGCTTGTGAATGCGGCATTGATGCACATTCGAACCACTCCTCCGTGATGAGGTCATACCCCTCAATCGATTTTAAAAAGCCTGCGGGGAAGTAAATAAAGTTATTGTGCTACAGTTTAGCTGCTATTCTGAACTTTGTAAGAGTTCGAGTTACCCTGTGGACCCCATCCTCCAACTGCATAAATCCTGTTCTGGACCACCACCAGACCATGGTTCTTCCTGGCTTGCCTCATGGGGCGCAACTCCGTCCACCTGAAACCATTGCAGGAAAATTTGAGTCAATCATTGGATGTTCATTTAATACACAGATTGCTTGAGGGCCACATTCATTCAAGATGGCCGCCATAACAAAGGGGCTACAACCCAGTCATGTTTATGAATGTTGAGCTACCACACACACACAGTGTATATATACACACCCACACACACACACACAGTGTGTACACACACACACACATATATAAGGGCCTTCTACTCTGCTCCTGCTTCCTGGAATATCTTACAAAAAGATCTGAAGCTCTCAACCTTGACCTCTTTAAATAGTTTTAAGAATCTGTTGGAATCATGGCAAAAACCAATGCAGACATGTTCCTGTTTTGATTTTATACATCTACCTTATAATGTTTTGCTAGTTTTTTGATACTTAAAAAACAACAATGTATTTCTCCCTTTTGTTTTCTCTCTTGTTTTTCTATTGTTCATTGTGTAAGGAAATTCTACCATTGCTGTTCATCGTTCTTTAGTTTTAGCAGGTCGCTTTCGTAAATGAGCCCACGAGGCTCAATAAGATTTACCTGACTAAATTAAGGTTGAATGAATGAATGAATACACATATACATACATATACATATATACATATATAGTGGGGGGATGTACATCCATCCATCCGATTTGTTTGTTCTTTGTTGTTTTAGTGAGTCAAATGTATGTGGGACCGAATATGTGTAGCTCCTTCAGTTCTTCAAGAGACTCCTAAAAACTGAAAATAATAATGTTAAACACTTGTGAACTGTTATCATTTTAACAACATAATAAATTGCAGTTCATGGTAGAAAAACATGGCAGTAAATGTGTCAATCCCACCGTTTCTTCTCCCTCAGACCCGTTTTTTCTTGATTTCACATCCAAGAACACTCCTCTGATTTTAGGCCAAGAGAAGCGTCTTCAGCTGTCCGTATGTTTTCTCATCACAGCCCATGGATGAGCCTAAACTTTTTCAAACAGTGACTCATCCTTTTCACACAGATCAACACCTCATATTTTTTCTTTCTTCAGCAGCATCTCTGCGATCACAAACACTCTTTGCAAGTACAGTGCATGCATACTTACAGAGGGTTTTCTCTCCCGTCAGGCTTCACTTCTAATCAGTTTCTGCAGTCATTTGCATAAAACATGAACATGTTAAGAATCTAATCAATATTCCTGATTTAGCTGAAAGATACAGAAGAGTTTTTTTCTTTACCTCTGCCTCCTGCCTCCTTGCGTCATGAATATTCACTCTTCCCGTTACGCTAATTTATATGAGCTCAGTTTGAAGAGAAGACCTTATAATTAGTTGAAGAAGTTGAACGTTCTAGTTTGAAAAGTTGGAGCAAGACATTCAGCATGTGAATTGTAAAGCATCTCACAGGATGTATGTCATTGAAACTTTAGTGGGCGTAAATCAGGGCTCCTGAGAAATGCCACACCCTTAGCTGGTATGTGAGGCAGCCGCAGAACAATGCCAACGTTGGGCTCACCCCCACGCACACAGTGTTGGCTCCATAACCAAACTGGACCATCTCTCGCTCTGGAGTTGCTCAAGGGGTATAGGCATTGTGTTGGTGCGAGGATATTCACAAGTCTGTGGCTGTCTCTTTGTAGCGTTGAGCTGCAGGAGTAAATGTTCTGATGGTTGTTAGCACATACGCACCTAGCAGCAGTTCAGAGGACCCAGCCTTCTTGGATGGTGTATAGAAAAGGTGCCATCTAGGGATTTTGTCATTCTCATGAGTGCCTTTAGTGATAGAGTTTCTGGAGGGGTATGACCAGGAGGACCAACCCCCTGATCTGGTTCTGAATGCTGTTCTAATGTTGGCTTATGTTTGTGCAAGGGACTGTGTTGTCCAATATGAACCATCCATATTCGTTATCTTTACCCACTTCTTCCTTTCTGAGTCGCTGGTGTCTATGTTCAGCAGTCATTGTGTGAGAGGTGGGATGCCCCTGGACAAGTCTCCAGTCCATCACAGGGACACATAGAGACAAACGAGACAAACAACCATTTACTCTGTCACTCACATATAGGGGACAATTTAGAGTTACTACATATATCAGCCTACCATGAATGTTTTTTGGGGTTGTGGGAGGAAACCGGAGTACCCAGAGAAAACCCACGCATGCACGAAAAGAACATGCAAATGCCATCCAGAAAGGTGCCAGGCTAGGATGTGAGCCAACAACCTTCTTGCTGAGAGGCAACAGCTCAATTAACTGAGCCACCGTGCTGCCCCAGTATAAACAATTGGAATGTTAGTAATGCATGTTCATGTTTTGGACCCCGCTATGCTTTTTTTAAAACTTGGACTCACTGCGGGCGAACTAGGCCACCTTGGGCAAAAAGTCAAGGATTGACTTCGTAATCATGTCATTAGACCTGCAACCTTATGTGTTGGACATGTGAGTGAAGGAAGGACAGAGCTGTCAGCTGATTACTACCTGATGCTGGGTTGGATTAGGTGGCATGAGAGGTACTGTAGCTGAGGGAGGTTGGGGATGTGAAATCTTAACGGGCCATGTTCCACTGCCGGTATAGCTTACATGATACATCCAGAAGGTCATTGGTGGCTGTTGTGATGACAACAGAAGGACTTGTTGGTGAACTTCAATGAAGATGGAGGTTATAAAGCTGTATCAGAGGACAGAGATCACAGATGGTCAAAAGATCTGCTGCTTTTGTGGTAATGGAAGCAAACGTTTGGACACTGGAGGGATTCAGAGAAGCCATGGGAAAAAACAAACTTTCAGTTGCCCTCCAGGCAGTTCTGGAAAATCAATCAAAATCAAAAAGCAGGGGTTGTTGCAATCTATTCTGGATTTGGGTGTAAAATTGCAAACCTAGACACAGAATATTGATCAACAATAGAAGGAACATTTTGAGAACCTCCTTAGTCAGGCCACCAAGCCCACTACTGAAGAGGCAGACTTTGGTGACTTTGCCTAATTCCTTAGCAAAGGTTGCCAATGCATTTTGAAAACCTTGGTGGCAGACAGGTTACAAGGAGTGGACAAGATAGGGGTGTTTGCGGTCCATATGTCTTGTGGCCCTTGAGAAGGTTTAAACCTGCATTCCCTATGGTATTTTGTAGGAAAATGGAGTCCTGCTGTCCATTTAGCAGACCACCAAGTCTCTGTAACCAGAGCAAGGCCTGCGTTTTTATTCTCAGCAAAACATTTCTTCCTTGATTTTGGTGCAAGTTGTATTCCACTAAAGCTGCCTCTCATCCCAGATTCTGTTTGGGATGTTTCTGGGCAGGATCTCAAGGTGTTATAGAAAGAAGGGTGTCATCCAGGAGGGGAATGAGTCAGGGTACACGACTCTGATAGAGAACATTATAACACATGGAGAGAAGAGCAATCTCATCCTCAATACAGACAAGACCAAAGAAATTGGACTTCAGGAAGAACCATCTCCCATTACAGCCTCTCATCATTAAAGGAACTGAGGTAGGGAGGGCTGGCAGCCATATATTCTTTAGACTGCAGGTTACATCGGACCTGAGCTGGTCTCAACACCACAGCCACAGTGGAAAAAACCCCAGCAGAGGCGTTACCACATTAGGCTGCTCAGGAAAGTGGGTCTGAAACAGCACTCTCTCACCCAGGCCTATAGAGAACTGATAGAGTACCCTAACCACTGGCATCATCGTCTGGTATGGAACACCCCACAAGCAGAAAAGAAGGCATTGCCAAGAGTCATTAAGACTGCAGAGTGGATCACAGGGACTAAACGTCCTTCCGTGGACTCGATGCATTCATTCAGCCTTTATTTAGTCAGGTAAATCTCATTGAGCCTCTTGGACTCATTTACAAGAGCGACCTGCAATTTTTTATTTTTTTTGCTATATTTTTTGCTATATATTTTTTGCTGATATGTATGTACAGAGCTGTTGAAAAAGAGCAGCAGGAATCATCAAAGACTCACTCCATCCAGTTCAATCTCTAATCAGACATAAAATATGTTCATATATTGAGACAGTAGAACAGATAGCATCATCATCCATAGTACAAGTTTTTTAATAGTTTTTCCATGCCACACTCAGACTGATGGCAAAACAACTGATCAGGTACAACAAGAACCCCACACTACCTAACTTCCCTTGTCATGTGACATGGTTTACTTTATGTTCAGTGTAGAAATGAACCACTTTTGTCTTATTTTTATTTTATTTAGTGTTGTTTCACTGTTTTTTTTTTTTTAACTATGAACGAGAGAGATCTGCACAAGAATTCCAATTTGCCTGGATTGTTGGTCTGTGCACGAATGGCAAATAAAGAACGTTGTACCTTTTGTCTGGTTTGGGAACCTCAGTTCACTCATACATGCATTTAGAGAGCAGTCTTATCATCCAGTTCTGTTTCTGTACTCTTAGTAAATGTTAGTCCCACAACCCCTTATCTGCTTTTGGGTCTTCATAGTGGAAAACCCGTATCCAATGTTACCAATAATGAATTTGGCTTAATTTCTTACATTGTCCTTCTGTTTGACACTAATTGAAAATGAGAGCAGGATTTCAGACTAAGACTATCAAGTACACTGGTAAACTGCCAGAGCTGGGCCTAAATGGTAAATGGACTGCACTTACCGGTGTATATAGTGCCATTCTATCCTATTAAGATACTCAAAAAGTGCTTTACACTACAATCTGTGCCCTCATTTACCCATTCATACAACACTCTACTATAAAGAATAATCAGTGCTTTAGTATTTTTTGTTCTGTGTTCCTATGTTTGTAATGCTTTTAATTAATTTTTCAGTATTATCATTAGGGTGTGTTATTTTTTTCCATTAATTTTACTCTCATTGATGTTATTGTTAAGCACTTCTATTTTAAATGTGCTCTGTAAATAAAGTTGACTTGACCACATTCATGGGACACACATTGGAGGCAATGAGGGGTTCAGTGTCTTGCCCAGGGACACTTCTACATGTGACTGCTGGTGGAATTAAGCCCCCAACTGTTGCATTGGAGGACGACTGCTCTAATCACTCAGCCACAGCCGCCCAATGTTGGTATAAAGGTCCATAAAGCAAAATGAACTGCAGATTCAGGCGCCATCTTTATAATAACTATAAGATACCTCTTTAATTTGCTTGCAATTCCATAGTATTTTAATAATATTTTAATAAACATGAATTTCAGCCACTTTAAACTCACTAGGAGTTTTTTTTTCTTGCCCCGTTTATTAACAACTGAATTTGAAATAAAGTGGAATGTAAAAGCCTTTAACTTTAAAAGAGAGAAAATCAGAGTGCAAAAAGTGGAAAATGTACTGTAAAATGTAATGTGTTGAAATTTTTTTTTGTAAAAACTGCTGTTGTGCACATGTCCCCACTTCTCCTCAAAGCAGTTTCCCGTGTAACGCAACAGTTAACTGTAATGTTTATAATAAAGCGTCTTTCACTGGGAATTTCTGGCGTCTTGGAAAGTTTACGCGCCCTCACTCCCAGACTGAAACACACCCTCAAGCCGAGCTGTGTGCACTGCCACATGGAAAGGGAATCAAAAAGGGGTCAGAAAATGCTGCTGGTCTTTCTGCAGGTGTTGGTCGGTGTGTCCGGCGCGCTGCCCCAATGTGACCCACGAATCAGAGGTAAGTTTGGTTCATATTACATTCTGCGTGCCAGATGTTTGCATCTGGAACTGCGTAAATCAAGCACGACATGTTTTCACATGAAGACCGTGGAGAATTCTTAACGGGAACACTGGTTTTAACGAAATCAAACTTGTTACAAACATTTTAAAGTATTTATTTTAAATTTTTAAAGAAACGTAAAGTCTGAAGACATCTGGAAAACAACTGCTTGTGTAATTGCCAGGGGCTAGCAAAAGGCTGTCCCAGTTGACTGAAGGTTTTTCAGCTTTATTATATAAAACTTTAAATTCTCTATACTGACTTGTGGATGAATTTTCTCTACGTAGACTTTTAAAATAGGCTACTGTAATGTAGTTGTTAAAATAATTTCAGCTTGTTATGCTCCTTTCAGCTTATTTTGTATAGTTTAAGCTTCTTCTGCTGTTTCAGCTACTATTTAGCTGTTTTGGGGCTATTTTTTTAGCTTTTGCATCTAACACCTCCTTCTTCTTTTTTATTATTTTTTAAGCTCATTTCAGTTAGTTCCACTTTCTTCTGGTAGCTTCAGCTTCTCTCTGCATTTTCAGCTACTTTAAAAAAAAAACTAATTTAAGCTTTTTTAAGCAAATTTCCTCATTTTTGTGCTCATTTCTGCTTATTTAAACATAATTCAGCAAGTATGTGTTCTTCCTGCTTCTGCTAAATTAGGCTTGTTCTTCCATTTCAGCTACATTTACTGTACAAAATACTGTAGTTGGTAAATGTCAGAATATTCTGTGGCCACATTGAGGGTTTTACAGAAACTATTGTGCCATCTAGTGTCTGTCTCTGTGTAA
Organism: Garcialebias charrua; assembly: GCA_038048925.1. Taxonomy (NCBI): domain Eukaryota; kingdom Metazoa; phylum Chordata; class Actinopteri; order Cyprinodontiformes; family Rivulidae; genus Garcialebias; species Garcialebias charrua. Next base: position 41,522 of record JBBPBX010003932.1, read on the forward strand.
TAATGATGATTTGTCTTGCAGGATGGTGCAAGCCAACAGTGGAAGAAAAACGTAAGTACCCTCCGGCTCAGAGGAAGGATGGTGTCATGCTTGGGCTGTTTGTCATCCCTACCTTATATTGAAGCAGCCCATCAGGTCTGTGCTGTTTAATTTTTAATGGTACCTTTTTTGGGCCTTTGAACATATAATACTGTATTATGTCACAAGAAAAATACAAAAATCGAACCTTCAAGCCCACTCTCCTCTGCCAATTACTGTATGGGGATCCGATTGACGCATGTTGTGTCTTTAACAAACAAGATGAGTTCACAGTTCTGATTTAATTTGTCCTCAGCCATCACACCCCATGAGTATTTTTAGATGATCCATGACACCATTAAATATTCAAATTTTAATTTCCACAGATAATGGAAATATTTAGGACCATATGATTGAAAGGGAAGCTCATGATTAAGTGTTGTCACACAAAGAGGTACAGTACTGAACAAAAGCTTTAAACAACCCTTAAATTATTCAGAGTTTGCTTCTGAGGAAACAGACGGTCTTGTAATCTTTTTAAGTGGTCTTGCGTAATAGTAGTCAGGGCCTTTTATAGGTCTTATTAAGTTTTTCCTATCATTCAGATATGCAATGGCTCATGAAATGAACAAGTACGTCTTAAATGTATTTTTTTCCTCCGCTTTTGGTGCTTTATCTGTTTCAGTCCAGTATCTGAACATTTTTAGAGAGAAAAAAAAAAGTTTTTGTTTGTTAAACAAACACTTAACTCTTACTTATAAATCATTCAAGCATAAAAAACAGTAGTTCCAAATTCAAGCATATTAATTAATATCTGAAAACTCTGTAAATAATTGCTAGATAGAAATGCTAGCTAACTAGTAAATTGTAATCTAATTAATATTGGATACTTGACTATAAACTACTAAAGTAGGCCTACGGCTATCTAGCACTTTGCTAGCTAATTAGTAATTTGCTAGCAAACTAATATGCCCTAATGAACCAAATGTCCATTAAATATAATAATAATAATAATAATAATAATATAATAATAATAATAATAATAATAATAATAATAATAATAATAATAATAATAATAATAATAATAATAATAATAATTGTATTTAAAAAGCACCTTTCAGGACACCCAAAGACACTTTACAGCAAGAAACATATCAGAAAGATTGTGTAAAAGCAAACAACAAGCACAATGCAAAGATCAACAGGAATAATTTGAAATATAAAATACATGAAGAATATAAAATACAAAAGAATATAAAATATATTTAGTAAAGTTAATGATAAGCAAGTCTAAAGAGATGTGTTTTCAGAGCAGTCTTGAATAGAGAAAGGGAGGTGGTGTTTTGTAGGTCTGGTGGTAGAGCGTTCCAGAGGTGAGGGGCAGAGCAGGTGAAGACCCTGCTCCCCATGGTGGAGAGGCGGGCAGAGGGTACATGGAGGTGTCGCGAAGAGGAGGATCTGAGAGAGCGAGGGGGGATGGAGATGTGTAATCAGATAGGTAAGGAGGCGCGAGGTTGTGGATAGCTTTGAAAGTGAGAAGAAGAATTTTGAAGACAATGCGTGTGTGGTGAGATGGTGTTCCACTTCCCCCTCCCTTCTACTCTGCGCACCTGGTGCAGCTAGGGGTGGGCAATTATTTTTTCCATGGGGCCACATGAGAAATAGAAAATATTGTGGGGGGCCGGGCGAAATGACATAATTCAATACTGCATATTAATAGTAGTATTTCTTTATTAAAAGCAGTAAATATCATTGTTTAGACCACAGGTGTCAAACTCCAGGCCTCGAGGGCCAGAGTCCTGAAACTTTTAGATGTGTGTCTGATGCTACATAGCTGAATCAAATAAGGAGGTCATTAGCAGGACTTTGGAGAACTTGACTGCACTGAGAAGCTAATTCAGTCATATGATTCAACTGTGTGGCATCAGAGATGCATCTAAAAGTTGTAGGACTCCGGCTCTTAAGGCCTGGAGTTTGACACCACTGGTAAAAGTATTAGTTATGATTAATCAACAAAATAAAAAGCATGAGTGGACATTTTTGAGGGCTAACGTTGTCTTGTGACTTGACAACAATTCAATCATGCACATTGCGCATGTCTTGATTTACATATTGCATCATTTTGTACGTGAATTTTAAAAAGACATCAAAATTAAATCAATGCAGTCCACAAATGAGGTAAAATTAGAAACTATGTTTTTGTTGTAACTCCCCTTACGGGGGCCGGTCAGAGTCAACCAAAGGGCCGCATGTGGCCCTGGGGCCTTACAATGCCCAGGTCTGATTTGATTAGTGGGCGGGGCAGACTCCCTTATAGCTGGGTAGGCTGCTATGGGGTGCGTGTGTCTTTGTTTCCCCCCCTGCTGCTCCAGTTGGCTGCTTCATTCTGCTGGTGCTCTTGGTCTGCTCGTCTGAGATCCGTTGCTCTGCTGGCATTGCCTGCTGGGTGGGGATTGTTGTGGCGTGCGGTTAGGCCCTCGCCTGCTGACCTGCTTCCTCCCAGGTTTGGCTGTGTCTCCACCTCTGGGCACCTGATTTTGCTGCTTGGAGCTGCAGTACAGTGGACGCTCTGCTGTTTTGTCTTCTCTTGTCCTGTATTTCTAGTGTGTTTGGACGCTTTCAACAAGACCTGTACTGGATGGGCAGGTTGTGTGGGCACAACATTGCTTCTCTGACTCCGTTGAACAGAGCACCTGGACGACAACGACTGAGGATGGTTTAAAGTGTCTGCCATTATTCCCGAGTCTTCCTGTTTTTTACCAAGGACCGAGTAGTGGACTTGACTCCTTGAGTTTAAGGAAATAACTCTTTTACAGGAACGGAGTGGTGGACATGAAAACTCAGTTTTAAACAATTGTTTTTATGGGAATTGTTTTATGAAATTGTGTAAATAAATATTGTAAATTTTCAAAGGTCTGTGTTCTTGTGTATAACTTAAAGGAGCAAGAGCTCCACCTTCTGGTCACACGTGATTTAACCGGGAGCCAGTGGAGCTGCTGCAGGACAGGAGTGATGTGGTTATAGTAGGAGGTTTGAGTGATGACACGGGCAGCTGAGTTCTGGACCATCTGTAACTTGTGGAGAGATTTGTTGGGGAGGCCGTAGAGAAGGGAGTTGCAGTAGTCAATACGGGAAGTCACAAGACTGTGCACCAGGATGGCTGTGGAGCGGGGTGTGAGAGAAGGACGGAGACGGTTAATATTACGGAGGTGGAAATAGGCAGACCGAGTAATATTGTTGATGTGTGAAGTGAAGGAGAGAGTGGTGTCGAGGATGACACCGAGGCTCTTGACCTGAGGGGAGGGGGATAGCAGAGAGTTGTTAAGGGGGACGAGAAGATGTTCTGATTTTGAAATAGAGTTTTTGGTACCAACAAGAATAATTTCTGTTTTGTTACTGTTTAGTTGAAGGAAATTGTTAGAAAACCAGTGATTGAACTAATTGAGACAGTCGGTGAGGATGGAGGGCGGGTGGGTGGAGTTTGGTTTTGTTGATAATTAGAGCTGTGTGTCATCAGCATAACAGTGGGAATGGACACCAAATTTGCAGAAGATGTGGCCTAGAGGAAGGAGGTAAATGATGAAGAGGAGGGGTCTGAGGTCAGAGCCTTGGGGGACACCCGTTAGACAGGGGAAGACTGGGAATGTAAGGATTTAAGCTGAATGAATTGAGTGCGGTCAGAGAGATAGGAGGTGAACCAGTCTAACGGGGTACCTGAGATGCCAGTGGAGGTTAGTCTGTTGAGGAGGATAGAATGACAGATGGCGTCGAAGGCAGAACTTAAATCAAGAAGAATGAGGATGGACAGAAGACCAGAGCCAGCAGCAAGAAGTTCATTAGTAATTTATTTTAGAGCTGTTTCGGTGATGTTATCTGTTAGCTCACCTGTAAGCTAAAAACATAGTGTTAGCTAATTGTTAGCTAGCTGAAAGCTAATAACCTGACATTATCTAACCACTTAATTTGAGCCGGATCCTGCCACACCATGTTCAGGGAACTCTATTAATTTGAACGGGTATGTTCCGGTAACTGCTTGGACCTGATAACTCTCAGGCTTACTAATTATAAAGTTGTGAACAAATATGGCTGCCTTGAATGAATAGAACTTATTGGATATGTAAACTGAAAATAATCATATAAACACTAATTTTAAACACAACAGCCACTTACGACTTCTTAATATCACATACAATCTACCTCTTCAAGTAGCATTTCCGCCTCTATTCTTAAAAAAATCTCAGCCCCTAAAAGTGTGGTGGGGGTGAGTGCCGAGGTAACCAGGCAGAAACTCGCAGGCAGCCAGGAGGAGGCGCCTGGAGGATTCACATGTGAAGTCAGACAGTGAAATCAGAGGAGAAGAGTCGGCTAGGAACCATCAAGTAGGGGGGGGTGGGTGCTTGACAGAAGCAGAGTGTTTACAAATGTAAGTAAACGTAGATGTTTAACAACCTGTTAAAATATACCAAAATACAGGAAATTGCATGCAATTTATTCAAAAATTTCTGGGGGAGGACCCCAGACAATAAAAGAGGATCCACTGAAGATTGATTCATCTCTCCGGTTCCATGTCTGTGGTCTTTGTTGAGAATATTCCTTGCTCTTAAAGATTGTAAGATATTTTTCTTCTGCTGTAGATACTTTTGAGGTCAAACACTTCTTATTTTCTCCACTTGTCCAAAACATAAATGGCACAATATGATGTCATGTTCACATTCTACGATTCAGCAGGAAAAAAGCAGCCAATGTAAAAAAAAAAAAAATTTAAAAGAGGATCAGACCATCTGGAGAACTGATTAAACACACAATATATTAGCAGTGGTTAAAATGTGTTTCTCATTTGTTTCGTGGCCAATATATACATTTTTTTTTAAAATATCCTTAATCTGTCTAAATGTTGTGATTTATTTTTCTGCTTCAGCCAAATGTGCAGATTTAGTGCTGTCCTACTGTGAGGACATGGCCTACCCCCAGACCATGTTCCCAAACATCGTCGGCCACAAGACCCGTAAGGATGCAGAGACCAGCATGGAGTACCTCCTCATCAGTGTGGTTGACTCTCTGCTCGGCGGCCGGTGTAACCCTGAGGTCCGCATGCTGGCCTGCTCGGTGCTGACCCCACGCTGTGAGAGGAACGCAGTGCTGAGACCCTGTCGAAGCGCCTGTGAAGCCGTGCACAAAAAGTGCCGCAACGCTTTCGATGAGATCGACATGGCTTGGCCCTACTTCCTGGATTGTGACAGATTCTTCGTCAGCAGTGAAGAGGAATGTTATGACCCACTAGAAGGCCTTAAAGGTAACAGATAAGGACAATATAATGTGTAGTGAGTGACTGGCTATTTTTGTTTTGTTTTTTTGTTAAGGATTTCAAGTATTATCCTTAAGGATAAGGATTTCTGTATTGAACGCCTTTTTTTTGATTTAAGGATTTCAAACTCTGCAGTCTGAACGGCTTTTCAAATATCCCCTTTTACCTTTAGGTCCTGTCTTCTGCTGTGCTTGAACCTCTAATTCACACAGCCTACAAGCTTTTTGGTTAAAAAAAAAATGTTTCTCCACAAATTGTTCCACAGACAGGAAAGTTTATTTTTTATTTTTTTTATTAAGCTTTTGACAACGTTTTTGTGGAGCAATGACAGAGTAGTCTATGCTGACAGGCCTACTTTAGCTTTGTGGACTACGAACCACAAAAGTCATGAAACCATTTTTGTTTGTTTTTTTCAATATCTGACTTGCTTTGTTCTAATTCTGTAACAATTTAACTATGTAAAAGGAAAAAGTTACTGACGGACCGGAAATGGTAGATGGCTTCAAAACAAAAAACAAGCTCCAGAGCTCAGAACGTTCTTTTCTATTTTATTAACATTAATGTCAACACATTGACACCTATTAGAGAGACATAGATCCTTCAACACTTTCAGTGGACTGAACTGAGACATACTTTAATGCAGAGGAAATATAACCCCAGTATCTGGAGTACAGGTAGTCCTCGGGTTACAACGGTCTCAAGTTATGACGTTTCGTGGTTACGACGCATCTCCCATTTACAATTGAAATTTTTATTTTAATTTTTTCGAGTTACGCAGTTTTACGTCATAAACGTCGTGACACAGCGGCGGAAGAATACTGCACTGTACTGTGAACGCGGTTTTACGTCGTAAACGGAATGCGGAATACGGGGCGGATGGACCGGTTTTACGTCGTAAAGCAGCGGCGGAAAATATTGTACTGTATTGTACGTGGTGCAGCGGCAGAGGAATACTGTACTGTACTGTGAATACGGTTTTACGTCGTAAAAAGAATACGGCGGATGGACAGAGGACAGCGTCACCAGCATCACAGTAGGCCATTAACTCTTTCTGCCCTTCATTATGGCTCTCAAACGTATGTGTTTTTTGATAATTATGTAGGGTACTGTGTTAGGATAGGCTAAGTGCTTGGTAATACAGTACATGTATATGGTGCAGTATGTACGTATTTTCCAACTTACGTCGAAAATCGGTTTACAACGCTGCGTAAGAACGGATCTACGTCGTAGGTCGAGGACTACCTGTATTGTAGCAAGGGCCTTAAACCTGGATCTCACTGGGCTACAACAGTTCGTGACAAATTGCGAACGGCATTCAGAAGGATTGGGAAGCTTCCAGTACTATGGCTTATACAAAACTGCTGTTTCCATGCGTAAGTCTTCAGTCTCTTCTTGGGTTTGCTGGAACTTTGAACGTTTGAAAAATTTGAGACAAACTTGCTCTCTTAAGGCTCACAGAGTGGTCATTGGTGTCTGGAGTCCTTTTAATTTTTGTTTCCATGAGTCAGGAAGCATGTAATGGCAGTGACTTTATGAGGTGCTCTCTCACCGGGCTGCTTGGTGACATAAACGACGAGGCAAAAGACTTGTATGAATCCTGATAAAACATTCTCACAGGACTTAGGTTTTTCAGCACATACGCTTGTTCTACATTTTTTGTGCCATTTCAACAACTCACACACCAAAACGTTCAGCTAATTCGAGACATTGAATGCTGTGACTTTTTGTATTTCTATAATTTAAAATTTGAAACATTAAGCTCTTTTTTTGGCCCACGTTTCTCTCATTGACAATGAATGGGGCTCTCTTCATATCATCCAAACACTTTGAGCTGTTTAAACCTGTTACTGCTCGTTTTAGCTTTTGTTCTGGTTCAGCTTTTGTCAGCGTTTTCAGTTGATTTCAGTCTTTTTCTGCTCCTTTTAGATTTTTGTGCTAATTTCAGCTTTTTTTATTTTATTTATAATTTATTTGAGGTAATTTTAGCTGTTTTTTTTTTTTGGTCAGCTACTTTTTAATGTATTTTTCTGCTAATTCAAGGCCTTTTCTGCTATATATTTTTTATAGTTCAAATTCTCCACCTTTTTTGCTTCTAATAATTTAAAATATATACGCTCCTTTGAGCAACTTTTCAGCAAATTTTTGTTTATTATGCTTATTTTTGCTAAGTTTAAAGTATTTGTCTGTTAATGGTAGCAATTTTTCGGATATGCACACATTTATTTATCTATGCCTTTTGTGCTTCTTTCTAATAATTTAAGCTTTTTCTGCTTCTTTCAACTACTTTTCTGCAGCTTTGTCGGCTACTTTGCAGATATTTAGCTTCATGTGCTCTTATTTCTATTGCTGCTCTCAGCAGATATCAGCTGTTTAAATTCATCTCACATTAACAGTTTAGCGATTCAACCTTTTAGCGTGTTTGCAGTCTCTTCAGAAACTTTCCGCAAAAAAATAATTCAGCATTGAGCATCCACACTGAATTTTCACAGGAAATGCTATTTCTCTTGTTTTTATTGCAGTCTCACCTAAACATAGCCTTCACTAAATGACTAGCACGTCTCGAGGTTGCAGTTTGGAAATCAGTTTTTAAAAACTGTGTTTGTGGTCAGGCACATTATTTTGTTGTTCACTTTCGCCCACATCGTACCCCCCAGGCCCGTTTGGTACCAACTTTGGCAGCCGCCACCAGTTTATATCTGAATCTGCTGAAGTAAGTCCTTTTGAATGAAGACAGGCTAATTGGGACGAATGTTTCAGTCGGTGTTATTCATCACCAGCATGGTTTTTACACCTGAGTGTCAGAGGTAATATCCCATAAAGGTGTCAAAATGCAGCTCTGGAGATGGGAGACGCTCACGACGATTCTATGACAATTTCAAGACATTGATTTGTTAAGGAATAAAAGAGCTTCCCAAAACAATCAGGCGTAAACTTTTTCATATTTATTTACAAAGATTTGGACTGCAACACTTATCCCACCCAGATTTTTTATGTTGTCAATACCGGGGCTTGGACCGGGCCGGACTGAAGTCACCCACCAGCCGGAAATGGTCCGCGGGTCACCAGTTGAATAACCCTGGTCTAGTGAGATACAGGCTTAAAAAAAGAACAGAAAATGTCACGAGGTATTTGTTAATTTCGCACGTGTAAAGTGCAGTCAACAGTGAAATTCTGCCAACATTTCTGGTTGTTTGATCTCATTTTTAGCCAAAGTGTTTTTATTTTATTTTTTATTAACTGTATGACTGACAGCTCAGACCTGATGGCTTCAATCAATTAGATTTTAGCTGAAGCAGAAACACATTGACAGCTTTCGCAGTTTCAGAAGAGCACAAGGTTTTATAAAACATGTGGTCCACATGTGGCTCAGATTTGACTGGAAGGCCTTTTCTCCCAACGTCAAACTGAATGCAGACATGGTCTACAGCTGTTTTTTATTGGTTTTATTAGCAATGTGACTTTGTAAACAAGCTTAGGATCCGTTTTCTTAAAGTGTTTATTAAAACATTCCTAAAATCATAAAGTGAATGGAAGTTTTTAAGCATTAAAAAGTATTTCAGAAAAGCAGATAGAAAATCTAAACAGGACAAAATTAAAAATCTGAGTACAGCATTTCTTTATTTTGTTTGCTCATCAAAAATCAGCTAACACATGAGGAGTTAGTTTTGTTAGGCAGCAGATTTCAGACTTGAGATTTCTGCAACTCTTTCCATCATGATCCTTTGTTTTTAAATCTGTTATTTCTTTGATTCATTCAGCTCTTTTTTGGGAACATATCTGTAACAACAAAGTACAAATTATTTGAAAACGCTTTCTAAAAAGTTGCAAGATGCTAATTTTGTAGCACAAAGGCAACAAAAATGGTTTAAAATGTTTTTTTTTTTAAATGTAAATAGTGTTGAATTAAAAGATAAAGTAGTTTTAACATGTTTAAAAGTATGGAGGTACAAAAGTGCCAAAAAAGCAACAACAAAAAAACAACTTGTTTATTAGCTCATTAAAATTGTAGAACTAAAGAAGGAATCATATATTTGGAAAATAAAAGTTTTTGATACAGGTAATGTGACAAAAATCAAATTCCACCCAATAAATTTGTTTTTACTGTTTATTTTATACTGACTATAAATGACAATATTTTGTAAGATGGAATTTATATGATTCATTTATATATTGTATATAAATTGCCTTTTGAATCTTGTCATGCATTTAATCATTTAAATAAAAATCTTGTTTTTTCCTACAACTTTTCCAAATTTATCTTTTTTGTACAGATGTTTGGTTCTTTTAATTTTTTGTTTAATTTTATTTTTGAAAGGTCTTCCAGAAATCTTACATTCCAATAAAACAAGTCTCACAGATGACATTTACCTACCGTATTTTTCAGATTATAAGGTGCACCAGATTATAAGGTGCATTAAGCAAAACAAAATAGTCAGATAAGTCCAACTTTATTCAACTCATTCACAATAAACACATAAAATCGGTTTGAGGTCAGTAAGTACAACCAGAATTAATACACAAGGTGCACCTGATCATGAGGCTCACTGTCGATTTTTGAGTAAATTAAAGGATTTTAAGTGCGTCTTATAGTCCAAAAAATATGGTAATTCATCTTTGACAAAACCTTCAAAGTAAAGAAATGAAAAAGTTGATTTTGGTCCTTTTTCCTGCAGAACGGGAGGCAGAGGAAGAGGCAGACATGGATGTTCCTCCTTTCGAAGACCCTTCTGCATCAATTCAGTTTACCTACCACTCCAACGCTCAGATGTTCAGCGTCTTAAAGAAAACCGAGGATCGGTGCGTCGACATCGCCAGAACCTACAGCATCGGCCGCAGCTTGGAGGGCAGGGAGCTGCTGGTGATCGAGTTTTCAAACAATCCTGGGGAACATGAACTACGTGAGTTTACCTCCACTTCCTTATTCTCATATTAAAGTAGGCTCATACTGACTGTGACCCTGTGCAGTGGAGCCAGAGGTGAAATACATCGGAAACATGCATGGAAACGAAGTCGTGGGCCGCCAGCTGCTCATATACCTAGCTCAGTACCTTTGCTCCGAGTATCTGAAGGGAAACGAGCGCATTCAGAACCTCATCAACACAACCCGTATTCACATCCTGCCCTCCATGAACCCTGATGGATATGAGGTGGCTGCGTCTGGAGCCAATGACGACACCTACGGTGATGATGAGGTAACAATTACAAGGGTTTTCACGTTTATTGTGCTACACTTTAGGCCATATTTATATGTAAATTATACCATGTTGTGTCGTTGAATGTTACATACTGAAATCTATTTGTGTTTTATTTTGTAAGTGGAGAGCAAACAGGAAGCATGAATTTAGTCCCGTAACGAATGGCATGCTGCTTGTTTTGAGCAAATAAAATCCTTTATTTGATCTTAAGGCAACATACGCTAAGTTTCTTGTATCTTATTTTGACACAAGTGAGAGTAACTGTTCAGTTATGGTGTACTCTGTCTGTCTGTCAATCCATCAATTTTCTGTCTGTAATTTGTGGTTGGGTTGTGGAAGCAACATCCATCCATCAATTATATTTTATCCACTTCTTCCTTTCCGGGTCACGGGGGGTCACTGGTGCCCAATGGAGTAGTCTACATTTTTGCAGTGGGTATACTGTGCTTAGAAACCAAAGTACACCGGTTAGTACAATGTAATCGTCAATTTATTTAGATTTTTAAGCAAATCGGACATTTCTAAATTTCTCTGATGCTTATATTTGAATAAATGTACAACAAACTTGTACAACAGTTGGCTTTGTATTAAAAGCATGTTATAGAATTTACAAAACAGTATCAAAGCAAAACGTGTTCAAGTATTAAGTACCATAGTAAGTACAGAAGTATTAATTATACAATAATTTGCTGGATAAGCAAATGTAATAAACAAGCGCTGCATCCAAACAGATTGCTACAGAAATGTTTAACTGCCGTTTAATGTATCAATGACACGTGTCTAATGATATGTCATGTATCGTTGGGTACTTTTTTGTGGATATTCTGAAATTCTCAAGCTTTTCTAATGGGTATACTCTGTATACCCGCATATCACGTAGACTACACCACTGCTGGTGCCCGTATCCAACAGTCACTGTGTGCGAGACGGAGGACACCCTGGACAGGTCTCCAGTCTATCACAGAGATAAATGAGACAAACAACCCTCTCACTCACACCTAGGGACAATTTAGAGTTACCAATCACCCAAACATGCATGTGTTTGGTCTGTGGAAGGGAACCGGAGTACCGGAGAAAATGCACTCATGTACGGAGAGAACATGCAAACCACCCAAAAAGTCCCCCATCCAGGATTCAATCTGGCGACCTTCTCACTGAGAGGTAGCAGCTCTACCAACTGCGCCACCATGTGGAGGCGACATGTTTTAAGGAAAATCCAGATCTCCCTCTCTCTCTCTGGCAACTCTTGGGGGATTTCCAAGGCGTCCTCAGGCCAGCAAGAATACATGATCTCTCCAAAAATGTCTGGGTTTGTCACAGGGTCTCCTCTCATATGGACATACCTGAAATCCCTCCACAGGGACGTGATCATGCATCTTAGAAGATGCCTGAACCACCTCAGCTGACTCTTTTTGATGAGGAGGAGCAGCGACTCTACTTTGAGCTTACCCTCAATTTATATTTAAGGCTGAGCCTGGACACCCTAGAGAGGAAGCTCAGATCAACCTCTTTAGTCAGTCTATCATTTTAGATCCACACTTCATGCCTGTAGATGATGGTTTGAACAAAGACTGACCCATAAATCCAGAGCAATGCCTTTTCAGTTCTTCCCCACACAGACTGGCACAGCCCACAATCAATAGGTCGATCACTCGTTTCATTCCGCCATCGCTCAAGAACAAGCACCATGATACTTAAACTGCTCAACTTAAAAGCAATGACAACTAACCCTAACCCACTGGTTTCCAGACAAGAACCATGGTAGACTCAGAGGAGCTAACTCATATCAATTAAAAATGATCAAGCATATGACTAGTTGGTAAATTGTATGAAGCTGTTCTACAGTTTTCTTAAAAACTAACTTTTTTAATCTTCAGGGACACAGATATGGCTCTTGGAACATCGGCCGAAACAACGCCCAGAACATCGACTTGAACCGAAACTTCCCCGATTTGACGTCCATCGTTTACAGCAGACGCAGACAAAGGACCTTTCGCACTGACCACATCCCAATCCCAGACAATTACTGGTTTGGTAAGGTACTGAATGAATCCTTACGGCCTAAAAGACGACAATGCTTCAGAACTTCAGAATTCATCTCAACAGAATTTGTAAGTTGAGGATTCTTTAAATGCTGGATTTTAGGTTGCGCCGGAGACGTATGCTGTCATGAAGTGGATCCGCTCCATCCCGTTTGTGCTCTCTGCTAACTTCCACAGCGGGGACCTGGTGGTGTCCTACCCCTACGATCTGTCCAAACATCCACTTGGACACAGCATGCTGTCCCCGGCACCAGACGATAAAGTAAATGAACTCTGGATCCAAACATACTGAACCAACAAGGCACCCAGTGGAAAATACAACATGTTGATGTCTAACAGCTGCAAGTTTAGTTTAGATCTTTTGAAGAAGTGCGGTTCAGAGGAAAGGTTAAAAACAACTAAAACATGTCGGACTACATTTTGAAGGGTGCTCAAAATGTCAAAATCAGCTTTAGGATAATCGAAGCTCTAAAACCAAGCTTCAGTTTTGATGTCTGATCCGTACAAAAAGAGTTGTGAACCAAGATAAGAAGCAGTACTAAAGCTGGTAGCAGTAGCTCATTATGCTCATCATGATAACCACATATGACAACTTAATAAGAGGCAGACAGAAACACAGACAAAAAAATGAGCGTCAAACAAAATGTCATGGGAAAACTTTATGTATCTTAAAAATTATCTGAATCGCGAGCAGTAGAAGACTTTGACGGTCACACACGTGAACATTTTTGCTTCTACTAGGGTGGAGATATATCAAGTAAAAAAGACGGTTTACTTATACCGTACTTGCCGCCGTACGCATTGCACTGCCACATAAATTGCATCAGTTTGACTATGTCTAATTAAGTGGACCCCCCCCACACACACACACAAATGAGTAATTTCATCATATAAGTTGCATCTATTATGCGCCACTGTTGACCACCCATAAATGTGGGCCGGTGTTGTGCCAAAAATCGACTGGCTGCTAAATGGTGGCCGCGGGAGCATGCCCAGGCGGACTTTAAGAAGAATTTAACAAGATTAACACTTAAAAACATTTATTTGTTTGCTCGAAATTATAGCAAAGGTGTGTCTCAGATGAACTTTTCCTTAATAAATGCACTTTATTAATAGTAAAACCAGTTGCATTTCACCTGGGTGGCAAAATGCAGCTGATTTTATTTTTATTTTCCAGGAGTTCTGGAGCGAGATGCGGGTGGCCTACTGTGGCAAGCCAAGTGTCTCATTAATAGCCATTTTTACCTATTAATGAGACACTTAAGGCCCCGGCAGAGCTCTGCGTAAGGCAGTACACCGCTGTACGCCATATGTACGCAGAGGCACAAGCGTAGCCCCACAGGGCACGAACACGCAAAGCTCAAATTTTACGACCGCGTACGCGAAGCGCGTTGTCTCACAATAAACTGCCCGGCACCGGACTGTTTTGTATGAGACACAAATGTATTAAATTCCCCTTCTTCATCCCTGATCTGGACTTTTCTTTTGTTTTTTTGCCAAAAGTCAAGTGATCGCTTCCTCCTCCGTTGCTCCATGACTGAAATGATGAGAAATGAATGAAGTTGTCACGAGCGAATTAAACTAGAGTCCTACGTGGCTGCGGGAGGTTCTAAACATTTCCTGGTGGGCTGTGGGCTGCAGGACCAGCACTCCCTGTTTTTATTTTTTAGAACTTTTTATTAACATATAAAGTTTAGAACATCGCAGCGGCTGCAGCCTGAGCCAGCTCGTGCCTTTTTCTTTTTTCCCCACCCGACCTGTCAATCAATTCAGTAGGCGTGTCAGCAAATGACCAATCAGCGACCTCAGTTTGTCCCGTAGGTAAACGCTCTGTGCGCAGCTGCTCAAATTACGACAAGAATTTGGAACGAAAACGCGAGCATTTACCGCGAGAACGAACGCAGAGCTGTGCCTGCGAACATGTGCGCACAGAACACGCGCGTAGAGTGGCGTACAGTTCGTACGCAGAGATCTGCCTGGGCCTTTAGCTTGCCACAATGTTCGAGGGCCCTCTAGTGGCTGCAAATGGTAGTGTTCAACATTTTCCATGTCAGAATGAATTAAATCGTAAGATCTCTGCCAAAAATGGGATTTTAAATACAGGGAAAAACGTATATTATTCGCTTTGGTGTATAAGTCACAGGACTAGCAAATTTATGCAAAAAAGATGAGACTTATACGCCGGAAAATACGGTAGTTTTATAAATGAAAATTTTAAGCTAAAATATAATTGACGTCAACGGAAGCTTGGGTGCGCTCTCTCTGCACTTTCAGGGAATTTGAAAAAAGATCGTAAGTCAACAGTGTGAGAAGCATTGGGTGAAAGAAGATAAAAATGCCAACAAATTGATTTGTAGGTACTAATAGTCAGGAGAGTTTGTTTGCCAAAGATCTGAATATTTAAGACAGCTCAAAAGTCAGCGTGTGACATCATAAACTGCCAGTTAGTTGAAATATGTCAGAAATGTAATAAAAACCTAAACTGTGATTGTGTTCAAAATTGTACAAAAATATCAAAATGCCAGTTCAGACACGTACAGTCCAAATCCAATTAAGCTTTGAATTGTTCTGATCCTTTACTTAATCAGGCAAATCCCACTGAGATCACAGATCTGCTTATCAAGGGAGGCCTGAAAGCAACGTAACATGCATGTTTTGGACTGTGGGGGGAAACCGGAGAACCTGGAGAAAACTCACACAAACACGAGGTCCAAACCAGGGATTGATCCCAGGACCTTCTTGCTGCGAGGCAACAGTACTAACCACTAAGCCTTATTAACGGTGTTGAACAACAACAAAAAAAGGATAAAAATGTTGACAGAAGCCAAACAGAGTAAGGGTGTTTGTAACCTTTAAGTAAAGCCTTAATTAGGATGAGACACAAAAAGATAATTAATCTGGATAAATCTGAAACTTTTACAGTTAAAAATAAAAAGTTCTCACTAATTTGAAGTGCAAATTTTACATTTTACACCAATAAGACACAGTTTTGGTAGTAAGAAATGACTTGAAGCTGTAGGTCACGCACTAACAACAAACACGTGGTGATGAACACCGGTTCTTGTTTTTTATTTTATTTTTTATTTTTTTTAGGTTTTTAAACTTCTCGCAGGCACATATGCAAACGCCCACAGAACAATGTCCAGTAAAGAAGCACATTGTGGGTCGTCTCGTGCAAACAACCAGAAAGGGATCATCAATGGAGCTCAGTGGTACAGCATCCCAGGCGGTGAGTACATGATTTTTTACCAGAGCCTCCAGAGGTCACCACAAGACCAGTTATTGATGGTGGGAATTTGTGAGCATTCCTTATTAGTACTGTATCTGGGTTGGTTTGCATGTCTGGTCAGGTATGCAAGACTTCAACTACCTTCACACCAACTGCTTTGAGGTGACGGTGGAGCTGGGGTGTGATAAGTTCCCTCCTGAGGACGAACTCTTTCCCGTGTGGAACGACAACCAAGAAGCTTTGATTGTCTTCATGGAGGCAGTGAGACCTGTTCTTTTGTTTTGTGCTGACATGATGATGCTTGGGTGCATGAAAAATTACAGAACTCCAAGTTGTTTAATATTTCATGGAGAATTAATAAGCCAACATGTTTTTTTGTGATGTCATCCATCAGGCTCATAGAGGAATTAAAGGCATCGTAAAAGACGAGGAGGGAAACGGGATAAAAGGTGCACATGTTTCAGTCAGAGGAGTAAGACATGGCATCATCTCAGGTAACTGCTGATAGATGTAATAGTTTCACATGTCAGTAAATAAATTATTAAATAAATGTTTGCTTTTACAAACAATGTTTTATTCTGAAATGGTCTTCAAGAACAGTTGATAGGCTTTCTGTAAGTGAAGATTTTCTTAGGATTTTGACAGCTTTTCATGCATTTTCATCTCCAGTCCTTGACCCATAACTTCCCTTTAAAACTGTAAGAAAGTGGACAGATGGAAGACAAAAAAGTGCCCCCCCACCACCCACCACACACACTTTATTTTTATTTATTTTATCTACAGCAGATGTATCTGAAAATTATGGAAGCCCATTTCTGCCATGAAAGAAAAAATAAAAGCCCAACAGGAAGTCATAATTTTGACTTTTAAATCATAATTTCGACTTTTAAAGCCATAATTATGAGAATAAAGTGTCATACTTATGAGCTTTAGTCATGATTATGATAATAAAAGTCATAATGTCGAGTTTTAAAGTCATGAGTATGATAATAAAAGTCATAATTATGAGTTTTAAAGTCAATTATGACTTCCTGTTGGGCTGTTATTTTCCTTTCACGATGGAAATGGGCTTCCACAGTTTGTGAGTTTCCAAGGAATAAGGGGGCAAAAAATCCTTTAAAAAAAACTGAAACTGAAACTAAGAGATGGTTGATAATATACAGTATGATGAGTTTTCAGCTAATAGGTTTTTGTGAATAATCTTTTTAGGGCAAAAATACTAATTTATGTGTGTTAGATTCAACTAGATTCAACTAAATACAAATTAGGACAAAGTTTATTTATATATGAGGTGTCAGTAGAAAAGTTACTGCTAGCTAGCAACTTACTAACTGGGTCATTCCACCGAATGGGTGCCTTTTACTTGTAGTAAGTCTCCAAAGTTGAATATATTTTTTACGTGTTTTTTTTAAACTGGATATAGTCATATACATGTGTAACTATTCAAAATGACCATTGGCCCATCTTAGGTGATTTTATTTAATTTTTTATTAAGCTTCAAAGTCGAAGATGGTTGCATTTTTTTCAGTCCTGTTACCAAAACTCATTTGACATCCAAAAAGCATATTTTAAAATATAACAACTAATTTTATTGTATATTCCTAATAAGGTCTTTATTTTTGATGGAATGATTTAATAGATACTTAAATAATTTCTTTTTTTTGACCAAAAAGTCCCTTCATACAAACAGAAATTGTGTTTCTCTAAAATTTCCAAAGGCATATTTAAAAATGTACAGAGACCAAAAGCAAAAGTTTATTACATTTATGATCATGTAATGTATTAAACAGTTAGGTAAAAGACAGACCAAACAAAACTGGGGAAAGTAGTTTAATGTTTTATTTTTTTTTCTCCAAAATACCATGACGTAACAGGACTGAACCACAGGTAACAGGACTGAACAAAGGAAAAAAGGGACTGAGTGGGTGAGTCCCTGTTTCTGCTACAGAGTGAGGACCATCGTGAGTGAGTGTTGTGTGTGTGTGATAACAAATATAGTATGTGGCCTTTTGTAAGTGGCATTCTGTATTTTAGCCCAGACATCCTTTTCAATTTCCATGTAGTGAGCTGTGACTGGCTTCAGAGGTGGAATGATACTCAAAACATCTTCCAAAAGATACCACAGTACAGTATGTCAGAAAAACCCATTGACCCTGATTTTGTGCATGTAGCGGACCTCAATGTGTGTTTCACTTGTATTTGTGATGACACCTGGGTAAAGGTCACCACCATACTTCACCACACACCATTTCCCAACAATTTCAGGACTTTGCCACATAATTTCTTTGGCTGTGGGTGTTGTGTGTTGATGATTGAATGTGAAATGTTTTGTATTAAAACATTCACAGGTCAAGATTTGTTTTGTTGTGCAGATGCAGCTGACATCCCTGTATGTCAAAGTCAAAGTCAAAGTCAACTTTATTGTCAGAACTGCAATATGTACAGGACATACACAGAATTGAAATTACGTTTCTCTCAGTCCCTCGGTGCAACAGTAACTATTTAAACATTGAAACACTGAAACATATAATAATAGACATAAGCATAAAATAGTAAAGCTGTAACACTGTCCTGAGTTTTTGCATAGTGGTACAAGAGTATAAAAATTTACACCAACTCTAAAACTAAAACACTAAACCAGGGGTGTCAAACTCATTTTGATCTGGGGGCCGCATACAGCTTAATCTGATCTCACGGGGGCCAGACCAGTATACGTACTCATTCCAAAAGTCCACTTTTTTCTTTGTATTAGTGCGCAAAGAATAAATAAATTATAAAAATATTTACATTAAATTAATTGTCCTTTTACACTTTTACATTTAAGTGCATTACACATTAAAAAACTGATCAGTGATTGCACATTTTAAAACATTTAGTCAACAAACTGTTTTGTTAAATACCCTGATGCATGCTCAATAATCCAGGTAGAAAAATCTAAAAAAGCTCTGGACATAAAAAAAAAACACAGTTTTGTTAAAACACTTTCCTGTATGTTAAAAATGCATCAAACCCATCAAAATTTAGAAATGAATGAATTTTAATACACTGATGCATGCTCAATAATCCAGGTAGAAAAATCCAGGCCTGGAGATGAGTGTAGACCACAGAGTCCTGACCTGATGATGTTGATCTTCTGTGCTGGGCCATCCTTTTGGCCAGTGGCTGTTTAGTTTCCCCAATATAAGACTGATCACAGCCCTCCTGACACTGAACAGCATACACCACATTACTCTGTTTGTGCCGGGGGACTGGATCTTTGGGATGAACCAGTCTTTGCCGTAATGTATTAACACAGTTAAGGAGTGAGTGGAATTGTCTCCCTCCTCCCCTGCAGGCTCCATTCACATAAAGGGAGCTACTTTCACTTTATGTGAAAGGGAGACAATTCAACTCACTCCTTCATCTTTAAAAATTGTGTTAGGATAGGCTAAGTGATTGGTGACTGTACAGTACTGTACATGTATTCATTTGTAAAAAAAAAAAAAAATTTATTTTTTTTTTTTTTTTTAATTCAGATTTATCCGTGGGCCGACTAAAACCCCCTGGCGGGCCGGATCCGGCCCGCGGGCCGCATGTTTGACACCCCTGCACTAAACATTTAATGAACATAATACTGTCCTGAGTTTTTGCATACTAGTATAGAAAAAGTATAAAAAGTATAACTATAAAATAAACTAAAGGTTCTAGCATTGACATTTGCAAAGTGGCAAAGCAGCATATGAGTTAATGTACACAGTATATGTATGAGGTAGTAGTTGATGTTGTTATAGAGGCAAAAGTGGCATATGCAGTAAGGCACATTGGGCATCCTTAAATAAGGCTGGTCAGAGAATACTGTATATGTATCAGCAGTAGTGTAGATATAAAAGTAGTAATAAATGTAAGCAGTAGTAATAAATGTAAACAGTATTAATAAATGTAAACATTGAATGTAACCAGTAGTATGTAAACAGAGAATGTAAACAGTAGTATGACTATAGGCAGTAATGTAGTACAAACATTAGTGCAAATATGAGAAGTAGTGCAAACTGAATGAGCACATGACCGAGAGTTTAGTGAATAACCCGTTTGATGACACAGAGTCCAGTGTTAAAATCTTTGTGTTGAGTGGTAATGTGTGAGAAAGTTTTTTGTGTTAAGGCAGTTCAAATGGGAATAAAATATATTTATTTTGAAAAAAATATATGTAAACCATAAATGGGATTAGCAGTCACACAGCCCCCCCAAAAAATTAACAGTTCTTTAGGATTTTATTTATCATGTTTTATTGTAAAGTGTAAGGTTATGGAGTGAGGACAGGTGACAAAAGCTGTTTCTTCAGTATTCTTGGTAGTTTTTAATTATCATCTTTATCATATATCTTAAATTTGCAATTGGATCACATGCAGGACATTTTATTTAATAAGAAAATATGTTTCACAGCTAATTTTTATACACATTTATAAATATAATTTCAGGGGGACGTAAAAGGCACCCATTCGGTGGAATGACCCAACTAACTATAGCTAGCTAGTACTTAAGCTGCATGCACAATTTAAAATAGGTTAGTTGCAATTTTTTTTGTTTTGTTTAAATAAACGAAAAAATGTTCAGTGTTTTTGGCATGCACACTAATAATCAAATAGGCTACATGTAGTTTTTAAAGCACCAAAGTTATCCAGTAATTAAATAGCTAGCTACTTGTACTACTTTAGCTAATTTCTAGTAAAATATTTTTGAGACATGACATTAAAGCATTGCATTGTGGGTTTTCTGGGTCTACATTCTAACTCAAATAATCTTATTAGGGCAAAAATACAAATTTATGTGTGAAGTTGTTTATTTATTTATTTAAAAGATTATTCATAAGAAAATAAATAAATATACAAAACAATCCCATAAATGATAAATGATAAAGTTGTGTTATGTTTAGTGTTTTTAAAGATTCAACAAAAACAATTAGAACTGTGTATTTTTAAAACAGGTTGTCAGTAGAAAAGTTACTATCTAACGAGATGCTTAATAGCTAGCTAGTACATAAGCTAGTAACTATATGTTCAATTTTAAAATACATTATTTGGCAAAGGTTTAGAAAAGGTTTTTAGAAAGAACATTAAATAAATAAAAACTATTCAGAGTTTGTGGAATATATGCTAATGACAAAGTAGTTTTTAGTCATTAACTAGCTAGCTGGTACTTGAGCTAATTTCTAGCTTTGAGACACAACATTAAAGCCCATTGCATTGTGGGCATTTAGAGTCTACATTCAGATTGGTCAAAGCTGAAAACTTTTTTTGACCATATACTGTAGTGGTGAATACAAGAAATCGAATAGTAACTGGCCCAGTTAAGAACGGATGCCATGTTTTTTTTCTTCCCGAGAAGATGATGATTTTAAACGGGATCCAAGATTCTGGTCAAAAGTGGCTCTCGTATCAAGAATCACCTCAAACATGAGAGCTGTAGCTAGCGGTGTAGTGTTTTGGTAGCTACACAGTGGTGATGTGGTCAAACCAAATTTAATGGGTTCTTTACTAATTTATCTCTTTTGTGTTGACACAATCTGACTCACTCCTTGAGTTTGGGAACCATTTTATTTTATGGAGTTTTTAAAGTGATTTAAAAGAGAAACACCATGCTGAAAATGGGAAAAAAAAAAAAAAACACAATCACCTTACAAAAAAGACTGAAAAACTATCAAGACCATTTCAAAACATTACAAGAAAATCTGGTCTTTGATACAAAATATAAGACAGCTAAAGTCGTACATGTATGCCAATACAAAGGCCAAATCCTGTCCCTTTTCTTTTTCTGTCCAGCTGAAAATGGGGACTACTGGCGCCTCCTCCCCCCTGGCATCCACATCGTCACTGCTTCAGCCCTCGGATACACCAGGGCCACAAAGAAGGTCCACTTGCCTCCTCTTATGCCGAGAGCAGGCCGGGTGGACTTCATGTTGCAGAAAGTTTCTCCGGAGTCTAACGCGCATGAAGGTGTAAACAGCTTCCCGTCCATGGATGCCTACAAGCGTTTTGACCCGTTCAACCAGTATGTGCAGTACACCACGATATCTGAGCTGAACCAGAACCGTGAGGAGCGAGCGGCGAAGCCCTGGTGGTGGAACTACTTTGTCTCGGTGGGAGGCCCGGCCCCCATCTGGCTGCTCAAACACTAGAGCTTTAATACGATGAGCGCAACATGGAATTTTCAGTAATACAAACCTGAAAGTGCCCGTTTGTCGTTCACGTTTTCACACTTACACAAGCTTACTGTTGAGCACCTTGTTTAAAATGTTCTATATGAAGTATATGTTAATTAAAAAAATTTACAAAAACTTTCAATTTTTTTCAGGCATTTATTGAAACCATGTGGCCACTAGGGGGCAGGCTGAGAAACAACTGGGCCAAACTTTGACACAACACAGTCCAGGAGGGTCTGTTGTTTTGAAACAAATTAAATGCGCACAAAAACACTAAATGTACCGTATGTGTATGTACTGTATGTATGTACACGTGTACATATGCACATGTATATATATGTGTATGTATGCTTAGATGTGTACCGGTATGTATACATACATACATAGGTTATTCATGACTGTAGTACTCCCTACCACCTTGTGCATGTGCATATTTGTCTTTGATCAAATTTGTGTATTTTGCTTCTTTTTTTATTATTCTTGGGTCTTTTTTCTGTATAATTAACATGCTGGATGCTTCAAATTTCCCCCTGGGATTAATAAAGCATCCGTCCATCCGTCCGTCCGTCCGAAACAGTGTTTCTCGACAATGTCCCCAAAAGTCTTTTTGAGGCTGAACAACAACCCTACAGGATAAAAACACTACAAACAGGTTTTCATTTTATTCCCTTGCAAAACCCTCTTGAATCTGTTTGGAGGAACTTTTATTTCATCTACTTCTCTCTTATTCCACCAGAAATTCTGTTCTCCTGGATTGTCCTGCTATTTTTTTTGTGTGACTCTTAAGATCTTTCTCCTCTCATAAACCTTAAAGGGGACATTACCGTGCTCTGTCAAACTGCCACGGCAACGAAACAAGCATTAAATGTTTTAAATGACGGCTCAGCGTCAAGTTCAATTGAGTCTGCTTGTTAGGCAGCAGCGTTTACAGAATCGTACATGTGCAGACAGCTCCTCCAGAGGGTGGTAATAAGCCTCTTCCTTTGTCACGGACCATGAAGGAACTCGTGAAGTGGACATGATGCGAGCAGTTGAGCGTATGTGTTTACAAAACCTCACCAATTGTCCCCCTAGAATAACCTCCTAACCCAGTGGGGTTAAAGAGATTCCACTTTAATGGAGTTGGGATCTTTAGTTCAAGATAAGAGAAATAAAAATCTCATCTACTTGTTTGTGAAAGTTCATTTCTTGGGCTAAAAAGCGGCTGTGGCCATGTTGACAGAGACTGCAACACTTACTGAAGGTTTCCTTTGTGACGATTTGTCTGTTTGTTGTTTCACCGCGTGACCTAAAACCCAAGACCTGAAAGATCCTAATACGGCTCAAATAAAAAAATCTTATGGGCATGTTTCTTTGTTTTGGTTTGTTTTGATGGGATTTTTGCAATGTTCTAATGCTCTTATGAGGTGGCAGTGGTTCAGTGGTTAGAGCAGTCAGAGGTTTGATTCCACCAGTATGCAGTCACATGCTGAAGTGTCCCTGGGCGAGACATTGAACCCCTCATTGCCTTTGATGTATGAATGTGATCTAAAGCATTGATTAGCTTCTATAGAATGATTTACTCAGATTACATTTGCACAGACATAGTAGAGTACTGAATGTGTGTGGATGGGTGAATGAGGACACAGATTGTGTTGTGAAGCGCTTTGAGTAGCCCGGTTGGCAATAAAAGGCCTATTACTATTTGAATGTCACATTTTTGTCATCTGTGTATGTTTCCCATACTTGACAGACGAAATTGGCCTCTGCATTTAACCCAACCACCACCAGGTGGTGCAGTGAGCAGCCGTGGTCAGCGCCCAGGGAGCTTGGGAAAATAGATGTGCACTCATAGACACCCCAAGGTGTGCCGTGGCCGGGGTTTGAACCTGGGTCCTTCGGATCCCAAGTCTGATTCCTAGCTACACCATCTTGGCCCCTATTTAATACTCTTATAAGGGGATTAAAGTAAAAACGTGAACCAAGATGGTATCGCCTTGTTTAGATTAGGTCAAGTTAAAAAAACTTCTTCCCCAAGGCCCCTTTCACGATGGATGACAACCCCACTACAAAAGGGAAGAACAGCTGAAATCAGAATCAAAATACCGTATTTTCCGGACTATAGGTCACGGCTTTTTATCATTTTTTTCATGGCCTGCGACCTATAGTCAAGTGCAATCTATATATGGCTTTTTATAAAATAAGCTGATTTGTAATAATTTATTAACAAAAATTAAACTGAGACACACTCTTACAATAATGTCAGCTAACAAATATTTTTTTTAGGTGTTTATCCTGCTAAAATTATTCATTTATTAAAGAAAAGTTCAGCTCAGACACATATTTGCTATAATTTTTATCAAACAAATAATTGTTTTTAAGTGTTAATCTTCTTAAAAGCCTTGCTGTGCGCTCCTGTGGAAGAGACATTTGCAGCAGAGCTAAACACGGTCCACATTTTGACGTAGGTGCGACCTATATTCAGGTGCGACCTATATATGGATTTTTCCAATTCTTTGGCAATAACTGGACAATGCGACCTATATTCAGGTGCGACCTATAGTCGACAATATATAGACCTATAGTTAGAAAATTAGAAAGAGTTAGTCATTTTGTACTGTTGGTAGAAGATTATTATTGTTTAATCTGATTGTTTGAAAAAAGGGGCAGATATAATAAGATTTGTTCTTCTTTCTGCTACCTTTCATTTTTTTACATTTTGTACATTATCATTTATGGGATTGTCTTGTATTGCGTTTCTTTTGTAAAAAAAATGAACAAATTTAATAAACATAAACATAGTCCAGAAAATACTGTAAGCTTTATTATCATTGTACTGGGATACAGTGAGATTATGTTCGTACAGTTGCCCGAAAGATGGGCGGAGTGCACCTAAGAGCGCAGCCTCTTATTCTTTATCAGAATACTTCTTTAGATAGAAAAAGGTAAAAGACCATGAGGATGGATAGTGGTATTACAAAAAAAAGATCTCTTCACATCTTGTCCTACCAGGACACAATTTGAGACATAAAAAACTCTACCAGCAAGCACATTTATAAACACATTACATATGCATTTGACGTCAAGATGTTGAGATTTGTCCTTGAAGCACTTTCAGGTAGGCCATAGTTCTGATGTTGTTGTTCAGCCGGCTGTTCTGATAAGCTTGCACAGAAGTTCTTGGGGGTGGAGGTGGTGGTAACGATAGACAAAGCTTTTTCCATGTCCCAAGAGAAATTTGATAGTCAGCAGTGTCCGAGGCCAAACGGGAGAGTCAGGTTCAGATAAGCCACAATTGTTGATTTTCTTCAGTCAGACTGTTTTTTCTTGTCAGCCTTGAGTTCTGCTGGTACTTTCCAGATCCAAAATGACCAGATATATGGGCATTCCACTGAACAGTGCTATGAGCCTTCTTCAAGGTCAACTCCACAATGATGGCGAGTCCTATAAGCCATAGGTGGCCTGCAATTCTCATTAATCGCTTCCATCTTACGGTTTAGCTCGTAAATCAGCTACTTTGAGTATTCATAGCACGAACCAAACCTTCACACAGACTCGGAAGTTTAGCCACGGCCGAAACTGCTGCCAGTGTCTTCTTCAAAAGTTGATAACATAGGGACCCGCCAGTGCCAAAAAGCAAAAACCCTGCTATCATGAATCCAATTTGTCGAGCTTTGCAAAGTTTTGGTGAAGTCTCCATGTGCATAGCACAGTGGACTCTGTTTGACAGGTTCATAATGATCTGGAACATACACTAAACATCTGTAGTAAGGTTGATCTATGGTGGCAGTGTGGTCATGACCAACATAGTACACAGTAAAAAAAAATCTGTAAAAAAACGGAAAATGTCCTGGTAATTTTCTGCCAGTACATTCTCCGTTTTTTACAGATATTTCCGTAAACCCTAAAACAGATTTTCCCCGTAATTTAACTTTTTTTTTATGTATAATTTACACAAATTTCTGTTAATCTAGGGTGCCAGGTAAATGGAGTCCTCTTTCGCGCTTCTTCTCAAAGGTTCTTGTTCCCAGGGTGCTTTGCGCGAAAAAAAAAAGGAGAAACCCCTGTAAAAAATAATGACGGAAAATTCCTTCACACTTCCACAGTACATTTACCTGTTTTTTTTACAGATTTTTTTTTTTACAGTGTTATTGGTGAATCTTGGCTGAAAAATCGTGATGCCCATGATTTTAGAAAAAGTCATTAAGACAACCAAGCGCAAATGTCATACACATGTATCAGAGAGTGATGGCAATGATTGCTGGAGGTTTCTTCCTGTTAAAAGGGAGCTTTTCCTTTCCACTGCTGCCATTGTGCTTGCTCAGGATGGGAGACATCAACAAAGTGTAGATTCAACGTGTCTGCTGACTTCCTTTCTTAGATAGATAACTTTTACTAATTGGCTTTTGTATGTACAGTGAATGTTGTTGTACAGTGACTTCCCGTATTGACTACTGCAACTCCCTTCTCTACGGCCTCCCCAACAAATCTCTCCACAAGTTACAGATGGTCCAGAACTCAGCTGCCCGTGTCATCACTCAAACCTCCTACTATAACCACATCACTCCTGTCCTGCAGCAGCTCCACTGGCTCCTCCTACTATAACCACATCACTCCTGTCCTGCAGCAGCTCCACTGGCTCCTCCTACTATAACCACATCACTCCTGTCCTGCAGCAGCTCCACTGGCTCCCGGTTAAATCACGCATCATCTTCAAAAT